>JAMZDL010000082.1:0-137245 GCA_027579765.1 Candolleomyces efflorescens
ACCGGCCCCGGTTATTAACCCCTTTACACCACCCCAACAAAAAAAGTATTATCCCCCCCACCCCCCCCCCCCCCCAAAAAAAAAAAAAAAATAATAAAAAAAAAAAAAAAAAAAAAAAAAAAAAAAAAGACACCGATTATTCAGGGACGCAGGGCGGGTGCAGCCTCCTCATCCGCGTCCAACCCTAAGAACGCTTACTCTCCACGCTCATCGTCGTTCCAGAGGCGCCTGCTTTGCAATCCTCTGGGCTCTGGATATGCGAGTACAGTCGAAAGTCAACGTTCTCGCAGTCCAGGACGTTTCGCTAAATGGATCCAGGCGGCGATCTGCACAACCGAAAGCTACCGCCACCCCCCACTGCCTGATAGCCGGTCACTCTTAGCGAAACTTTGACACCGGAGTACAGCGGGCTGAGCACAATGTGTGCAGGCGCTGAGAGGTGGGGGACGTGGGGATGAGGTTGGCAGGGCTTTTCAGCAGCTCCCCACCGCCATCGATTCAGAGCATCGGGACCGAGTGATGTCACGCGCTCATCGTTCGTGGCGTCGCGGGATAACGAGCTGGCGACGTTGTCCTGAACACCGTCTTCTTCCAGGACGGTCTCTCTGACTTCCCAACTCCTCGGCCTCCTATACTCTTTCCCTCGCCATCCTTCGGCCGTTAGCTCACCGTCAAGTTAATCAGCCCACCTACATGACTGATCCAGACAACTGGCCATGGTACCCCCCCCTCTGGGTCTTCAAGGATCAAGTACCGAAGTCGGCTGACGATAGAGGGGACGTGAGGGCGCGTGCGTTGTATGCAATCGCCAATTTCCAACGAAACAATAGCGGGGTGCCTGTGAGGTATTGGGTGGCACAGTGAGTGTACTTGTAGCCACTTCCACCACTCAGGGTTTTGACGACGTGCAGCAATGCACACCTGCACCGTAGTGATTCCGACGTTCGCGACCACTACACGGTGCGTGCGTACTGCGGCCTGGGGTTCGCAATGCGAACCTTACACGTCTACGACGACGGCGAAAACACCACCTACTGCAACGGCGGCAAGTACGGCTGGCGATGGACCGAGGTCGGCCTTCAACCGCCCGAAGTCACCTTTGATGTAGGTGCACGCTGCGTCCTCCTCTGAGGCCGCTCTTGGGCAAAAATCTACGTTCCAACGATCGCGACGTGGTCGCGACATATCTCGGTTTTCTTGAGAATACCCCTCATTGCGCATGCCATCTTTTCTCTCTGTGCTCGCTCCCATGTAGACTACATCTTGGAACATCCTGTATCATATTATTCCTGTATTTCTAGTTTTTGAGTGACATTATACGTACTATACACCGTACTATCTACCTCTATCTTGTAATCATTGTACATGTCATCGCAATCGTATCATACTTGCTTCAGCCCTCATTTGCCCGCTTGTTGCTGTGCCATTTGAAAGGTTTTCACGCTATATCCCCCCGAGTTATGAAAAATGAAATCGTCATTCAGGCATCCCACATATGATGAATTCTGTGGCAAAGAGTGCCCGGAATTCAGTAAAAATGTATGACGTCATTTGTCCAGAACGAGGTCATGAAAGAGAGTGAGAACCAATTTTGAAAGGATTCATCATAGGGGCCTCTCACAAAGGCCAGACAGATTAAGAATAATTTCATCCGATACGCAGGGCACTGAACCCGAATTTACCTTGAAATTTTTGCTTATCTCAGTTCTTCATAAATCCTGGGCATTTTCTAGGAACGTGGGTGATCAGAAGTTCAACGTGTATTCACCGAAAATCTCATGTGGATTGGGTCATTTGCCCACAGTGTAAACGCAAAACCTGAAGCGCCCATGTTTAAAACTTGGCCCGAGATCCCCTCTCTGCCGGGACACAGCTCTCTCGCAGTTGGATATGGGTCAGCAGGTGCTGTACCGATGTGCCTTACCGTCGCAGATAAGGAGTTGGACCTAGAGCAAGGGTTTCTGAGGCTCTATGTATCAGCGCAGCACATCGACCTTTCCACCTTTCCGATGGATCCGATATTCCAGAAAGCCCGTGTTATCAGAACTACGACCATGACAGCGTCAATCCAGGACGTCGTTACTGTCCCGGTTGTGGTGTGGAGGGGGGAGAGGCCTCCATCAATCCCTCTGATCGGGTGAGCTAGAGTTAACCTTTCCGACATCCAATGTTCTGATCCCCGATTAGTATCATTGGCTCTCGACATAACGGGAAGAGCACGGTAAGTCAATTCTTACCCCGGTATTACCCAGATACGCTGACTGGCTTTACTGTCTTGAGCAGTTCTTGAAAGAGCTGGCGATATCGATTCATGGCGACGCAAGCCTCGACCCCTCCTTCAAGTTGAACGCTTTTATTTCGGAGTATGATATTACGATACCGGGACCCTATAAAAAGGCTTTCACCCTCGTGGACCTACCCGCATTTGAAGATAACGACATCGATAACCACGCCTCAGCTCTGAAGGCCATGGTTGCTTATCTTGGGGAACAGTGAGTGAACATGTTTGCTCGGAAGGGCATTCGACTCAGAATGTCATTAATCACTTTCACCAGGTATCAAAAAGGCCGTCCCTTGTCCTCCCTCATTTGGTGTTACGATATTTCGAAGCCCAGGTTTACGGTGGTCGATGAGGAGAATCTCAACCTCGTCAAAGACATTTCTGGACCGAATGCATTGAGAAGTGTAACAGTTATAACAACGGGTTGGAACAAGAGCGAGGTCGTAGGGGCTCCCGATGCGGTAAACCCCCAGACCGTCGCTGAGGTAGAAACTACGCTCCAGGGCTTCATAAAGACGGAATCTCTGCTCAAGTCTCTCTTCGAGGGAGTACCAGAATCCAATTGGAAGAGGTTTGGGCTATTCTCTGACCCTGTGGCTCAGGAGATGGCTCTTTCCTCTGGGAATCCCTTGGAATTGCTTCGATCTCTGCCATCAAACAAGAAGGGGTTCCAGGTGCAACCTGAAGCTTGCGGGACGAGAATATTGGCGGGTACCACGGCGGGAAGGACGCTACAAAGGAAGTTGGGGGAAGCAATTAAGAGGAAAGGGAAGGACCTTTGGGACCTTGTCGAACAGCTCGATGAGCTGGACGATGATGGCGTGGCAGAACAAATCGCTATGCAACAGGAGAAGGAGGACGCGGAGCAGGACATCCTCAGGTGGAAGGCGACGCTGGAAGAAATTGAATTGATCAACAGTGCTTTCTCTCACTGATGAATCCCTCTTCTTATGCCCGTGCCAGATTTGAGAATTCGTGACTTAAATAAAGGCTGCCAACGCGTTCATCAGAGATGTATCAAATACTTACTTTCGATCCTAAAGCCAGACTCGTCGCCAAATATATTGTGCCAAATTCTCGTTTCAATCATCACAGCTGGTCGAGGTCACTCGCCAGATATTGTCCAAGCACAAATTAAAAAATGTCCAAAAGGTCAAATCAAGCTTATTTTCTGCCAGCGGCGAAGTCAGCTTAGGGAAACCCTCAGCTCGACGTTAGACTCTGCAATGATACTAACGCTATGTTCACATTTGTGGAAAGCAAAACAGTTCCCTTGAGCGCCATCGAATATTTAGTGTGAGGTGCGACCTATATAATAAATAGTGTCACTCTCGCCGTGTTTGCAGAGGGCGTAACTTGACCCTGACAGGGACCTTTCACACCAGCGCTCGATAAGTTACCAATCACCAAGAGTTGCCTACTCACTACTGTTTGGAAGTTACTAGTAGAACATCAGCTCTCCGAGTCCGTCGCGGCGCAGCTTTCTTCCTATGCATGAGAACTCTACTCAATCCAATTGAGGGGTTGAAATTACGAGTATGTATGGTGAGGATATCATGTTGTTTCGAGTCGGCGCCCGTGGAGGTGGAAGCAAGAGCCTAGCATGTATAATGGATCGCTGCGACCATGAATCACACAGACTCAGAGCAAGCCCTTCCTTACCTGAAGGTATATCGTTTCAGTTCCTATTCACCCGTCGAGTGGTATGCAGCCAGCCAAAAAGAATGTAAATTATAGTAGTACATGTGAGGTCGTTGAGTCTACTAGTCGGGAGCCATGCAAGGGTGTGGGGTTGATGTCATAGGAGGGGTCGTGAATAGAATATCTGAATGAATGAATGGGAAATAATAATGAGCGTGTAAGTTACTACTACGTTTGTCGTCGTGTCAAAGGTATTTACCGTCAATTTTCGTCGGAGGGTGCGGAGGGGCCGAGGTATGGTACTGGTACAAGTGGACGGAGGAGGGAGGAAGCTGATGGACGAGAGGATGAGGAGGAGGAGAGGAAAGCATGCGCGAGATCCGGGAGGTCGATAACAGAAACTCATCATCATCAATTCGGTGCATACTTGGGCAACGACTCGATAGGTTTCGAGATCAAAAAGCCCTTCATCGCAGCTGCCTTCTCACCCTGCCTGCCAAACCCAAAGCCACCCTTCTCAGGAATCTTTCCGTCCTCGCTCGGATGGGACCCATGGCTCATCAGCGTCGAGCCCGTGTGCATGTGGGTCACAAAGGTCGCAGGTGACGAAACAAAGGGTGACGAGAACGGAGTGCCTTTCTGGCTGCTGCTCATGAACTGTGATCCGGCGTTGACCATGGGTCGAACATCAAGCGGTCCAACATGAGTAGGCAGAGCGCTCTTCGCATGTTCTCTCCAGGACGTGACGGACCTCTTGCTCTTTGCTCCCTCGCGGAAGATCAACCCGAGCAGGACGTTGAGACACCCGATAGAGAAGAGGAAGAACGCGGCGACGAGGGTGAAGGTGTCGACGCGGTGGGAGAGGATGGCAGCTCCGATAAGCATTTGGATGAGCCCGAGTGCGCCCAGCCCGAATTCTTTACCGAGCACCGGGAAGTAGGTGCTGAAGAATTGGGAGGGCCACCCGATTTCGGAGAGGATGAGAACGATGGTTTGGCCGAGGATGAAGAGTCTGTTGAGGACGGCCCAGAAGGCGCCGGCGGGTTGGTTAGGCACCGTGCTTCCACTGTCATGTAACTTAGTACTAGGATTAATGGCGGAGGGCAAGAGAGGGCGTACGTGATATAGTCGAAATCCATCAACTCCTCCAGAGTGGCATTACTTGCGGTTCCAGTCGCAACGGCCTTTCCGGCCTCCATGAACGCATTGACGGCTTTGATATCTTTGACAAGCGTAGAGATGTTACTCGCAAAGACAAGGAGGAGAGCGACGATGCTCAGGATGCGGACGCCATTAAGGCTGATGAAAATATCTGGAGATATGAGTCAGTAAAAATGAAGGGAAGCGAGAGTGCTGCGACTTACAGGCACGAGGAGGCAGCATTTGGTGAAAGCGAGCTGTCAGGGATGGAAAAGTGGTAGGTAGTGGAGGTGCGTGCGTGCGTTAGTGGAAGATGATCGTCAGGAGGAAAAAATCGCAATCCGGGCGGTGTAAAGAGGAATCAACGTGGAGTTTGGTTATACCAGCACCAAACCACGAGATGAAGAAAGGGAGAAAGGAGGAGGGGGGGAGGAGGAGGAGGGGGCGTGCGTTGGACGCGCTGCTGGCTGGCTGGCTGACTGACTGATAAAGGGTGAAAAGAAACAACGTGTGGATTGGTTTATAAGTGGCACTGTATTTCGTCTCCTTCCTGTGTCCAGCTTGCATCGTGTTCTCTTCATTGTCGACGCTCGAGAACAAAGCCCGCTTCAGGATGTCACGCTGTCCATTGTTGGTCACACATCAGTCACACGTCACACACGTTTCCATGGGCACAAACACGCTCTCCGGGTGGGAGCACAATAGCGTCGGCCTTCCTGAGTGTCCTCGCCATGGAGGCGCTTGTGCACAACTGACAAGGTAACCAAGTTCCACCTCAAAGCTATCGTAAGTGTCTTCATCACTTAACGGAGGCCTCGGTGGCGTCTAGCTTTCAAGATTCCGTCCATCAGTCAATGAAGCATTGTCGTCATCATCAAACGGGTATGTATCCATGGCATGCAGGTCAACAAGAAAAAAAAGAGGTTTGCTACAAGGTAGAATCGTGTACAAAAAGAGTGGTTGGGGTGAGAAGCTAAGAAGGAACGAAGCTGCAAGTACAATGAATGTCCCGAAACAAGAAGGGAGAGAAATAAAAACATCAGTCGGTATAGAGAGGACACTAGTCAAATGAACGTCGGAGAATACTATCCATCGTTTACGAGTCCGGTCCACAGCCTACTCAGGTAGCGGAGGAAGGGGTGGTAAAGGCGGAATCACACTACTCTGAGGCCTGTTATTCGCCGCAGCCGCCCTCTTCGCCTTCCTCTCTTCGGCCTCTTTCGCCCTTGCTTCCTGCTCAGCCCGCATGGCGTTCATGATCTGCAATTGCTGTGCGATAAATTCTTGCGTATGCGACCTATGGAAAAGCGTAAGCACACAACCACCAGAGCAAGTCAAAGCAACCCACCTCATACGAAGAATCCTAAGGATCGTCTGCTCACTCGTCCCACCCTCGGTCTCCTTATTCTTCTCCTTCTTCCTCTCCTTGATCGTACCCAAGTTGCGCTGCTGGTACACGCTCTTTGCACGCTTCTTCATCGTCGGAGCTGAACGCAACGTTTGCTGCATCATGCGTACGCATTCCTCCATCAGAGCATCCCTGTGGGTGATGTTCAGTGAGCAAAAAGGACAGCAGAGGGCGGCACTCACGTATTCCAATCATAGTACAACCGAATTGACAGGATATCACGGTACTTCTGGTTCTGCAACGATTCGAGCGGGACTGGACCTTCACCACCTGCGTAAAAGTAGTCTCTCAGGAACTATGAACACCCGTCAGCAAACAAACCCCGCTTGAGGATCAGTGTCGTACCTTCAACCACTTGAACACGATATCCACCTCCTTATCCGTCAGAGGCTTCAAATCACTCGGCACATCGCTCAACGGTGGTATCAACAACCCCTCAATCACAACCAAAATCTCCTTCCACACTCTCGCCATCACCATCTCCTTCGTATTATCACTCAGATAAGTGTTGAGTGTTTGCAAGTTATCTTCCAAGTAATCGAAAAGAGGTGAAATGGCTGCTTCGATTTCGACATCGGTGAGGTCTTCCGGGCGTGTGCGTGGTTTCTCAGAGGCAGGGAGGGGGACTTGCACTTCGGAGGCGCTAGTTCCGATGGCGGAGCGGTAGAACGCGGTTACACCACCGAGGGCTTTGTTATAGTCCAACCCTTGTTCACGGGATTTAAAGAGGAGTTTGACGACGTTTCGGGAGAGGCATTGGCGCACGAAAGGGGACATCTACGAAACCAAGTCAGCCATCCGCATAGGATGGATATAAGAGATCTTACGAACCTTGTCGACGAAGATCCTGACCATATCACCTTCTGCCCTCTTCAACGTCCTGAACGCTCTACCAAAGTAGAACTGGATATCATCCTTCTCGCCCTCCATACTGACACGGACGAGCAGCCGTCCATTAGGTTCCAGGTCCATCCACAAGTCGTGCGTGAGGCAGTCTCCGAAGCGCTTGGGATCGAGGCAGAGGTACGCTCGGCCGAGGGTATCGTGTTTGCCCACCAGTGCGCGGTCCCGCACGCTAGCCATTAACCAAAGCGGTTTGTCAACTGAGATATCAAACGATTCTTCCCCTGCATCCCCAAGGTCAGTGAACGAAGAAGGATGAAGGGAAGTGAAAACTCACATCTCGGCGAATTACTCTCATAAATCGTCCTAGTCTTCGCGATCCGATTCCCCTGCTCATCACTCAACGTCGCAAACGTATCCAACCTCGCACTAGGACTACTCTCCGCCGGCACCAAATCCTCCGCAATCACAAACTTGACCGTAAACAAAAACTTGTCCCTTTCCACCTTTTCGGGTACAGGCGGTGCTGTCGTCTGCAAGACTTCAGCGTGTTTGTCAGCTTGCATTTGGTTGTAAATGTTGTCGAGCAGTTTGAGTGCGGCTTCGACGTTGTTGAGTTTGACGCAGGATTGGGGTTGGAAGTTGAAGGGTTCGACGCGCTTTTCGCCCATGGCGGCGAGTTGGCGTGCGCGTTCGAGCCAGGCGGAGGATTTTTGGGGTTGGAGGTAGTCGGTGGGTCGGGGGTACATTTCGTCCAAAAAGAGGGTTTCGACGCCCCTGCAGTATTGGTCGATGGCTTTCGAAATGGTCTGCACAAGTCATTCCTGATCAGTACGGATGGGAGATAAATTAGATTGGAGTGTTGACGCACTTTCGATAAGCTGGTGAAGAACCGGGCGTTGTAATAGTCATCTTCCCATTCCAAATCTTGCAGGAAGTTGATAGGGCTCCGTAGGGAGTCGAAGAGATCGCGAATAGATGTACTATGACCTTCAGCTCCTTCCGCTTCAAACTATCAAAGTATATTCGGTGAGTAAAGGTAAACTCCGGAATGTGACTGGTTTTGCGTACTTTATCTGCTGCGATAGCCTGCATAAAATCAAGTCAGTACCAAATCGCCTATTCGTGGGATAAATGGAACTCACAGCCTGCACCCACTGCTCCGTCTTGCTATCCGTATTCAATAACCACTGCTTGACATACGGCTCAAAGAACGCAGTGAGATCAAAGGTGAGGTTCGCACTAAAAACGATGATGTCAGTCCCAGACAACCCACAGGCAAAGTGAGAAACACCAACTCGGATACAAAGGCTTTGTGCATTTGCAGCATGATACTGGTTCTCCTGTACAGCGCAAAGATATCTTGGATAGGCACGTCAGGTGTCGGTCCATTCATTGACGATTCAAACAGCCTCTTCTGCGAATTCTGGAGGTCCGTGACGAGGTGTGGGATCGCTACGTCCAAGAATAGCGATACGATATCGAGTTTCCTGTACCCCAATTTAGCTTGAGCCAGCTTGAGAGAGAAAGGCATGCAAACTCACCCAAGTATAGGCTCCGGAAACCTCTTATCCAACAACTTGGCCGATTTCTCAATCTCATCCGTCATGAGCAAAAGCGGCAATGCCCGATTCACACCCGGTTGACCTTGGAATCCTTGCATAGTGCTCTCGTACCAAAACGCGGCTACTTGCTTCACCTTGTCTTGGACGTCTCGCAAGCGGTTCTCGATGTCGACGTCGAAGCGGCCGAGGAGACCGCTGTCCCGGACGTGTTCGAGGATACCGAGGAAGGATTTGATTTCGGAGGGTTTGAGGTTGGGGAGGGAGTCCATGGCGTGGTAGAGGGAGGAGAGGAAGATGTTGAAGAGGCCACCGTAGACGGTTGAGAGGTTGTCGATCTATAAACCGAAATAGGTCAGCTCGTAGCCGAGAAAAAGGGAGAGAGGGCACATACATCAGCTACAGGCCACGAGTCCGGGTCGCTCTCATGCATAACCTTCTGTACACTATGCATCGCTTCGGGTATACACTCCATCGGCACATCATTCCTCTCGTAAAACTGCTTTACCAAATCCAAAAAGCAGACAGCCCTATGAGGGTGTGCGATTCTCCATCTCAACGCGCACTCGCTGATCAGATCGATATGTTGCGGCGACAAAATACCGAGGGAGACTTCGTCGTTATCGTCCACCTCGGGGCTGAGCATGACTTCGAGGTCGGCGACTAGACAATATTCGACGAGCTTCTGGTAGAATTTCTTGGGGTTGGGAGGGATGAAGGTGAAGTGGTGGCCCACTGGGAGGTCGTCATCTTGGGCATAGGCCGCTGCTGTTGCGTCGTTGTGGTTGTACTCCCCGTATTCGCCGATGGGATCGTCGTTTCCATTGAGGTCGTATAGAGACCGACGGTTGCCGCCAATGTGATGAGGTGAATTATAATCCGAATAATTCGAATAGTTGGAGTTGGTTCGTTGGAGGTTGGATGCAGAGTAGGAGGAGGCGACGCTGTTACGTTCTGCAGCTGTGGATTTGGCCAGCTCGGGATTGAGTTTGACCATCATGACGACCATTTGCTGGAGAGTCGAAGTTTCAGTGGCCTTCCAGTGCTGCCATGCGGCATCGGAAGCAAAGTCTTCTCGTCGACCAGGGAATGGGGCTCCAGCGTTGATGTTCTTGAGGCACAACTTGAGGTCTGTAATGGCAGCCTAGACGAGACGAGAGTCGGCCTTTGAGAATCGAATGCCGGATAAGTAAGAATCGGGGAAATGGGAACGAACCTTCTCCAGCGCAAGCTCACTTCTCACCCGATCGACTTCCGACTGCATGGAAACGTCGGGTATCTTGAATAAGCGTGCTACGACTTTGACGAGAGGCATATCGGCAACGTTCCAGCTGATTGAAGGGGCGTGGTGGTGATGGTCTCTCGACGCAGACGATTCGTATCCAGAGTCGCTTTGGGTGGATTGGCTCTGCGCAGCTAGGGCTGGGGCAAGCTTGGCAGTGTAGGCATCGAGGCGGGAGAGCAATTCTGGGGAGACATGGTGGACACTTCGTAGACACTCTCGCAGGAGCTTGATGAACTGGGCGATCTGGTTGTTCAGCTCGAGCTTCCAGCCCTCTCCAGCGAGTGTGGGCTCCTTTTTCAGGATGCCGGTTGCGTTGGAGGCGAACCTGAGAATGAGCTCTTCGATCTTGCGACTCTCTTTCATCTGTCGCTTGAAGGAGTCTACGGTGAATTCGGTGTAAAACTTGCCCATAGTCCGTCTGGAGAACTGGTCGGAATATCTGGGTAACCTTTATTAGCTGATTAGGGATAACAGAATTATTACGACGCACTCGGGATCACGACCCATTGTAATGAGCTGCAGCTTCTGCTCCAGCACCTTTAACAGCTTTTCCGGATACTTGACGCTCTTGGAGCCATCTCGGAAGAGGTCACCGATGGAGAAAGTCGACAAGGCAGATAACCGCGAGTGGTCGCGTTCCTTGAGCTCTTGGAGATTTGGTGGTCTGGGTGCATCGACGACTTTCGGAGTGAGTGCATAGCTCAGGATACTGGGGGATCTGTCAGGGATGAGGGGGAAGAAACAATAGGAAGACGGCTCACGCTACCCGTAGAGTGAAGCTGGAAACCGGTGTATATTAGACGAGATCCACGTCGACAAGGGTGTTGTCCACTCACTCGAAGAGGTCCTCCTCTGTCACCCTGTACTTTGATACTCGCCGTTCGTGTGCAGTACTCTCATAGCTCCTCCGGGACATGGACTGTCAAGACTAAATTGAGGCAAAAATGGGAATTGGGTGTGGCCTCGCTGTGAGGTCAGGGTATATTGTAAGGTGGTGGGTTGGATGGGTCCTGCACTGAGGTATGTTATAGCTGGACCCGATGGTGTAGGAGATGATCTGCAGACTGTGGCCCCCGACGACAATGCTGCTACGGGGAGAAAGGAGGCAGTGGATGGCAAAATGATGATATCCGCCGGATGGAGCAACTGGCTACTCTTGTATTGGACCATGGCCGATGCCAATCAACTGTAAATACCCAGCCTCCTGCTGCGCCCTCTGCGAGTCTGTGCAGGGACAGTCCAAAGCCAATATTCCTGGCCATTCCACATCCACGAAAAGGCTGTCCCGCCCCTAAAAATACGGAATAGCAGCAAAGACGTGAAAAGGCTGAAACTGATGGGATTGATGATCAGACCGGGTCACGGGACTCGCTCGGAGGACGTGTCCTGCCACGATGCCAGCTCTTTAAAGCTTTTCTCCAGCACCAAGTCCCTCGATGCTGGTTTGACCCAGTCCCCCCATCTACCCACCAGCTTCTCTCTGTATCACCATGCGAATATCTCCTGTATTCCTATCCCTCTTGGCCCTCATACCCCATGCCGTCCTCGCTTCCGTCCTCGCGATAGACTATGGCGCAGATTTCACCAAGGCTTCCCTGATGAAGCCCGGCGTGCCTTTTGACGTCCTCCTCAACAAGGACTCCAAGAGAAAGATCCAGTCCTCCGTCGCCTGGAAGAGAGGAGACAGGCTTTTCGGCCAGGATGCAGCGCATCTGGTATGTCCACTTTTCCCTGCGCTCGCCGTTCAAACGTCATGGTCTTGTCTTGACTGGAGGTCTCCTTTTTACTAGGCTACGAGGTTCCCCTCTGACACCTTCTCCCACCTAAAATACCTCCAAGCCGCCCCCTCCGACGCCGACCCCGCAGTATACTTTTCCAAAATCTCCCCGGCCGAAATTACAAGGTCTGACCGGTCAACCGCGCATGTTGTGCAGAGCGACGGGACGGAGTGGAGCAGTGAAGAGCTCATCGGGATGCAGTTTGCGTATATCAAGCACCTCGCAGAGCTTGTCGCCAACGAGAAAGTGCGAGACGTCATCGTCACCGTCCCTGCTTATTACACCCAGTTCGAGCGGGACGCCGTCGCTGACGCTGTTGAAGTGTCCGGGCTGAGGCTCTTGGCTTTGATCAATGACGGGACGGCTGTTGCTGTCAATTATGCCATGACGAGGTCCTTCCCAACGCCTGAGACTCATGTCATCTACGATGTCGGGTCATCTGGGATTCGGGCGACGGTTGTCAACTTGAGCACCTTTACTGAAAAGTCGGGCGGTGTTGGTACGCAGATCACGACACTTGGGTTTGGTTATGATAGGACTGTTGGTGGTATCGAGTTGGACAGGCGCCTACGAGAAATCCTCGCTGACGCTTTCAACGCCAAGAACAAGGGCAAGGATGTGCGGAAGGAGAAGAGAGGGATGGCGAAGCTTTGGAAGGAGGCCCAGAGGGTCAAGGCTATCCTTAGCGCCAATACGGAGGCTACGAGCCAGGTTGAAAGCGTCGCTTGGGATACCGATTTCAAGACCAAGATCTCAAGGGCCCAGTTTGAGGAGGCCTGCGCGGACTTGGAGAGCAAGTATGTGCAGCCGCTTTATGATGCCTTGGCGAGTGCGGGATTGGATTTGAGCAATGTCACTTCTGTCATTTTGACTGGTGGTGCTTCTCGAACTCCTATGATCCAAGCTGCCATCAAGCAAGTCGTCCCAGCGTAAGTTCTCCTTCCCACTGAGCGCAATACGATGTTAACGCGTAATTGTCAGTGACAAAATCTCGTTCAACGTCAACGCAGACGAATCCGCCGTCCTAGGTGCTGCCCTCCACGGTGCCTCTCTGAGCAGACAATTCAAGACCAAGAACATCAAAGTGCAGGATACCATTCCTTTTGATGTGCAAGCGACATACTTTGCTGCTGGGACTACGGATACTTCGCGCCCTCGTTCCATCACCTCGAATATCTTCCCAGCCGGATCGAAAGTCGGCGCGAAGAAGACCATGACCTTCAAACGCAAGGATGATTTCACGATTCATTTCGATTACAAGGATGTTCCCGTTCCGTGAGTGCTTGTCCCTGAGTTTGTGGTGAACCCCTACTTATATCCCCACGTACAGCGGCTTCCCTACGAGGATGATTGAGGTCCACATCAACGGTGTCGCCGATGCCGTGCTGAATATGACCGAGATGGGTGTTACGGACCCCGTTATCAAGGCTACGATCTCGCTCTCGGATTCTGGGTTCATCTCCGTGTCTGATGCGGTTGCGTATGGCGAAATCAAGGATGAGAGTCTGACAGGTAAGCCCCGCTTTCTTACTTGTCAAATTACATGACTGACGGGATTTTTGTAGGCAAGTTAAAAGGCCTCTTTGGAGGATCTTCTTCGACCGAGGAAGAGACAGGATCGGCTGAACATGTTCCTCCCCGTGAAACTTCAGGTTCCGCGTCGTCCACCGCTGCTGAATCGTCTAGTACCCCATCTGATGGTGAGGAGGTTGAGAAGAAGGCGGAAGAGAAGAAGAAGCCCAAGCCTGGTCCTGTGGAGATCGAACTCAAGGTTAATAGCCAATGGACCACTATTCCGCCTATGACTGTGGAGCAGAAGAAGGCTGCTCGGGAGAGGTGCGTTTTTCAAAGTCGTTTCTCGACGGTCACTGACGTTTTCCCTTGTACTGCTTTTGACATGTAGGCTCCGTGCTGTCGACGCTGAAGAGCTCGCCAAACATCGTCGTGAAGAAGCTCGTAACACTTTCGAGTCGTACTTGTACAGACTCCGGGATTTGTTGAGTGATGAGTCGGATGAGAAGCCTTTCTGGAAATGTTCGCAGCCTTCGGAGAGGGAGAAGCTCACAGAGGTTTTGGAGGAGAGCTTCCAGTGGCTTAATGATAGAGGAGACCTCGCTGAGACCAGCCAGCTTTTGGACAAGAGGATTGCCTTGGAGTACGTGTTCCATCTTTCTTTCAAAGGATCATTTTGGCTGACTATGTTGTGCTTTGCAGGACCCTCGAGAAACCTATCATACACCGCTACACCGAAATCGAAGCCTTCCCCCAAGCTCTCAACAACTCGCAAATGTGGAACTGGCACACCCGTCTGTTCCTCACCGAAGCGCGCCAGAACCTCACTTCCGAACTCGAACAAGGTCTCCCGTCCAAGTGGACCAAGGACGAGTTGGATGGGCTGGAGAAGGCGTTGAAGGAGCATGAGAGTTGGTTGAATGAGTGGGTGGAGAAGCAGAAGAAGGTGAAGAGTCATGAGGATCCGGTTATTGAGACGAGGGAGATGAAGGCGAGGGCGAAGGTGTTGGAGCAGCATTTGCAGAGGTTGTATAGAAGGAAGGTACCCAAGGCTCCGAAGAAGAAGGCGACTACTAGTACGACGTCGACGGAGGCTGCGAAAGAGACTGGTGGAGCTGAAGAGCCGCCTATGGATGGGGAGCAGCAGGTGCCGCTGGGAGAGAAGAAGGGGCATGATGAACTATAACGTATAGCAATAATATATTGTGCATGGTTCGCGACGAGGACGTTATTATAGTTCTTTGTCGTTAGATATTTTATACGTAGAATTGACAGATTACGGATTGGATCTGTGAGCGCGGACATAAGTCTCCCGGGCGAATCCAAAAGAATTCGAGCAGATAGATAGTCACTTCGACAAGGGTCGCCCACTCCTACGTGGACGCCAAGCCTTCGAAGGCAAAGTAAAAAACGCACCTTTGTCGATGATCAGGGACTTTGGCAAGTCGTGGATAAGTAGATGCCTAAGGAACCATTATCTGGCGACATGATACGATTCAGCATACACGAAACACAGCGCTCCAGGGAAAGCATGCGCACGACAACTCGTCACGACTCTGGCACATTCTGAGCTCCCTCCGCCCGAGCCTTCAACGCCTCCGCCATCGCCTTGAACCCGTCCTTCAAATTCTGTTGGTGCACCCACTTGATCAGATACGCTATAGGACCTCCAAAGACCTCGAACGTGTCGTATCGTGTCTTTCCTCCGTCCAGGTCTGTGAGGATTTGCCATCGCTCAGCTCGTAAGAGCCATTTGGGCATCAGAGGCAAGTAGAACTCCCATGCCATGCGGTGGTCTTCGTGGCTCACTGAGACGATCTTCTCCCAGGTGGAGGCTTGGCCGAAGAGGCCTGGCTCACCCATGGTGGGTGGGAGGTGCACGCGGGAGACGTGCAGGAAGAGGTCGGTCGCGAGGGCGGAGTCTGGGAGAGGGTTCTTGCTGGTGTCATAGAGGGTTTGGGAGCGACTAGGTCGAGTTCAGTAAATATGTGGCTACGGAACGGTGGCAAGGACTCACGTAAATGGATTCCTATGGATATGAATGGCAAGTGAGGAGCGAGAACGCCACTGCGGTGCTTAGACTTACATACCATTGTGGATAAGACTTGAAATCGGTGAGGATGGACCATACTCTGTCTGGAGGAGCGTCGATGGTGGCAGAGCCGCGCACGGTGAGGACGCCCTCAGCAGGAGTGATGGGGATGGGGATGGGCTGCGAGTCGGCCATGGACAACGACAACCCCTGATTCCTCTCTTTTTCCCATGCCACGCTGCTCAATATCTTTTCTCAAAGCCCGGCAATTCAACGTTCATTTGCACAACGAGGTCTGATACAAGTCAAAGTACGAGTCTGTTTAACGCTCAGTCGTCGTCTTCACCGACGACGACGCGTCGCGCGCCACTCAAGCTATAGTCCCAGTCCTCCCTCCGAGTCGCGTATCGGCCTTTGCCCCTCGATTTGCCCTTGCTCCCCCGCCTCTTCCTGTTCTTTGGCTTGGAAAGCTTCAACGCGATGTCCTCGCCGCTGGCACTGTCGGTCTCCAAAGCTTCTTCGCCCTCGGACGACGACGAAGCCTCGCTACTTTCAGAGTCGTTGCCGGTCTTGAGGCTGGCGGGGAGGATAACCCGGCCGTTGGGGTCGAGAGTCTGCGCTTGCTCGACAATTTCTAGCTTCATGTCGACAAGAGAGGCCTTGAGCTTGGCTAGCTCCAATTCGCGTTGGAAGATGTCTTCGAGTATGTCGTTGTAGCTGTTGATCTTGTCTTTGTGGTCCTTGGTCGCGTCCTTGGGGAAGTTGAGGCGCTCCTGCATGCACCAGGGCATGTTAGTGCACTGTCCTGAATTTCTACGGCGATGGCTCGGGCTACTTACGTCGATAACGGGGATCATGGGTTGAGGAGTTGAGAGGACTGCGACGGACATGCTGCGAGTAACTTGGTCAAGTGGATGTATGCTTCGGATTGCGCTGGTGCTGGTCGTTGCTCTGCCCACCTCCTCACCTTTTATACCTTCTCTCCGCCCCCGAGCCACAGAGTACATCGTCGTTGGCACTGTTGTTTACCTCAACAATGGCACTCGGCAGTCGTGCCACCCCAAAGGCACATAATGCCAATGCCTGCTTGTAATTTCAACAGCGACACGCGTCTTATTCTCCCTTCTTCCTTCCCTTGTTCTTGCTGACCTATTAGGTGCCGCCAGCGTGGAAATGATGCTTCGCTACCAAACGAACGAACGAGCTTCGTTTCACGTTCGTTGGCCCGTGGCAAACCCACCCTCAAGGAGGAGCTGGAGAAGCGCTACGACCCACCGAAGCTTCACAAACACGCGACGTGACCCACTTCTTCCGAGCGGTACCTCCACGTTCTTTGGGCAGGTAATGGTGCTGCAGCTCCGGGGAGAATCTCAACGGGACGTGCGTCGCAAGGTTTGTCCACCTGCTCACTTCTTCATTCACGTACTGATGGTTTTGCACTGAAGGCGCCAGCGATCTCTGACTCTCAAAGTGTATTGGAGGAGACTTGCCCGCGATAAACTGGCTTTGATGCTGCCAGCAAATCGGACGGTGAAGCCACGATTCGAGGTGACGTCGTTCAATAGAAGAAGGGCTCAAAAGGCTAATATTACGATAGAACCGTCCTTACAGATCCGGAACAAACGAGGGAGAAAGGGAAGATGGGGTTATAGCCCGCGGGCAGACGCTGAAGGCGAGGACAAGACCAAAGTCCCAGACCGACCTCGCAAAGCCTTGGAACAAGCGACAGTTTCAGACAAGTTTTAGCGTTCGAAAGTGTTCTTTCTTCCAATCTCTCCGCCGTATTTGCAATTAACGGACCCTGATATACTTATATCTATCTTGTACAACAATCATTCCTGATACCAGGCCAAGTCCCAATCTCTACGAAGTCCATGTGATCACTCGTCGTCCTCAGCATCGACACGCTCGGCGCGCCGCGCACCACCAGCCATGCTCAAGTTATAGTCCCAATCCTTGCCAAGCTCCTCCTTCCTCGTCGCATCACGGCCTTTGCCCTTGGACTTTCCCTTGCTTCCCCTCCTCTTCCTGTTCTTCGGCTTGGCGAGCTTGGACGCGACGTCTTCCCCACTGGCGCTATCGGTTTCCAATGCCTCTGAGTCGCCCTCGGACGACGATGAAGCCGCCGCGTCGCTGCTTTCCGAGTCGGTCTTGAGGCTGGAGGGGAGGATAACGCGGCCTTTGGGATCGAGTGTTTGCCCTTCCTCGACGATTTCTACCTTCATGTCGACTAGGGAAGCTTTGAGCTTGGCTAATTCGAGCTCGCGCTGGAAGATGTCTTCGAGCATGTCGTTGTAGGAATGGATCTTGTCTTTGTGGTCTTTGGAAGCATCTACGGGGAAATTGAGGCGCTCCTGTGCACAGGGTGAGTTGGGTGATAGTTCTATGAAGGACGCAAGTTACTTACATCGATGACAGGAATGATAGGTTGAGGAGGGGCGAGGACTGCGACGGACATGGTAAGGATGAGTGCCAGTAACTTTGGTAAAGTAGATTTGAAGGTGAATGAAAAGCAAAGTGCTTAGGATTGCGACTGCTGCTCTCCTTAGGCCTGCTCTCCCTCTTATACCTTTGCATGCACCCACACGAGCCACTCAAGGTAGTCATTGTTCTTCGTGTTGTTGTTTACCCAACAATGACCGACTCGTCAGACGCTCGAGTCCTACCTACATGCTTTGGCCCCGTGGCAACCATGCCACCCACAGAGTTATTACAATAAGGGTGCTTGTAATTTCAACAGCAGCGCGTCAACGCGCGACTCGTTGCCCCATTTCTTCCGAGTCCCCATTTCCTCGTTTCCCATTTCCCTTTCTCTGGCATACCCGCTTTCCTCTCTTCTTTCGCGTCTCTTCCCTCCTTCTCCGTCGCGATTTGCCGGAAACTTGCTCTTCTTCGCGTTGACTGGCCAGATGCTAGCTCTACTAGACGAACGTTTGATTTCGAATTCGTCTTATCAGAGTTCAATTTACGAGACGAACCCATATCAGGCTGTTTGGGAGAAGGCTCAAGCGTGTCTGTTCATTCACTTCATTCATCTACTTGTGATTCTGAGCCACGACGAGGCGATTGAGGAACCCAAGAAGCGCTAGTAGCTACTAATAGCTAATCTGCAGAGCATACCATGAGCACGCGACCACTGGCTTCCGAGTGGGACGCGTTTTCGGGAAGGTATTAATGCGGGGAGATGATCATGTTCAACGTCGTGCCACTACAGCTTTGCTGTAATCGGGCTCATCGTACCGGACGCCGTTCATATGGACAGCCAGGATCCATAGATATGTATCTATTTGGTTAGTCTTCTTGGTTCATGGCCTCCGTGCCGTGCTACCTGAGTTCAGCAGTGAACAGCAGCAGTTGAGTTAAAATTCGAAAGAGCCTTGCATACCGATACTCGGAACTCAATCATGATATTCAAGATCGGGGAGGTACTCATCGTGATGTGCCCTGGACTGGATTCTCCTTGGGGTTTGGAGTTAAATTACTGGGAGTCTCCAGGCATGTTTAATTTCAGAATCAATGGACCCATGAGTTTACGTTGAGCAGACGTGTTGGGGACGTGGAAGAGTGAGGTGTAGTCTGATTCTGGGTTCTACCGATAGGGAGAGATGTACATGCGGTTACGGAACATGCTGGAATGGTGGGGATGAGTACAAGATGGGTATGTATAGAGTGCTAGCGGCCGGCGTCAAGAAGCAGAGATGAGACGAGTTGAGTCAGTGTCCGTGGGGATACATAGTTTACAAAGATGTGAATGCTGCGTGCAGCTTCGAGAACGAAGAAGGGATGGGAATTCTGCGAGAGTCACAGAGTATGAGTGGGGATGGGTGGTGCAATACCTATTCTTCGACCTTCCTCAAATCCACGAAGGGATGATGGTTGTCGGAGAAGTAATAGGGCCAGGGAATTCGTAACAAAGCGCAGTCCGGATAGTCGGATGATGATGGGATATGTGCATGCAGTCTTCAATTACGGTTACGGATCGCATAACGTGCAAGGGTGCCGCGTAAAGGACGTGGCGTCCTGGCTCCATCCGTGCGGCCTTAGAGCGAACGACCTTTCCGACGGACGGACAACGTTACATCTTCTAGAAGAGGGTGGTTCATCAGAAGAGTTGGGGGAGTTGGTTGGTTGGTTGGTGGATATGTATCACTGGTTGAATAAACAGCCTTTGATGCTCCGCAATACCAGACTAACTCAAGTGATTCTGTGAAGAACCGACTCAGATAGCTAGTCTTCCTCCGGTATCGCGTGTAGACCGTGCAGGGAACTCGACTGGCGGCGATGGCCGCGCTTGAAGCTTGATGACGAGATGGAGTTTACTCCGGGTGGGCTCATGGAAAGGGATACCGTGTTTGTCGGAGACTTGGGTTGAACGCCACCGAAAAACGACAAAGGGGACGACGGTGAGGGGAGGGGGCCAGAGGAATAGAACAAGTAAGGTTCCGGGTACGCGTTCGTTATGTCGAGAACTCTAGACTCAGAGTAGGGAGAGTGCGTTGGGCTGCTCGACTCGGACGAGCGAGCGCTGTAGATCTGAGTGTGTGGTATGTTCAATGAGTCACTGTGCTCTTCTTCTGGTGAAAGGTACGATGGGTACGTACCGAAGAAGTTGGGCTGCTTCGACCGCTTCCGGAGGAAGAGGAGTAATCAGAGAACGATGACCACGGGTCTTTGCTGCTCGACTTTCGAGTGACTTTGAGGAACGCAAGGCGTTCTTGCCTTTGAACTTCGGATTCGACGAATTGGAGCTGACGGCCTCGCTCGTCGAATCGACTTTCTGGGATGAAGGTGATGATGGGGTAGTTACCCATAGGAGGGAAGGTGAAGTTGTCAGTGCTGAACATTGAAGTCTTCGGTGGGATGGTAGTGGGGTCTTAAGGTGTTTGGGTTTCGAGACTTGACTCAAATACTGCGAGAGGAGATCTTCTCTTTAGTTCTGTGGGGTGGGAGAGACAAAGAGAGTTGGGGGTTTACAGCACACGACAAAGGCGCCTTGGCCTGGTATTTATTTGATGTCGTTCGGTTTCGGTTGGTCGGTTAGCCTGATATTAATAAATCAAACCATTGATTTCGCTGGAGATGAGTCATCACCCTGTATTCCATCCCTCGGCTTGGTTTCCCCTTGCCTAATCTTGGAAGATGTCTGGAGGCAGCGCTCAGTGAGATGTTTGACCGGGCTTTGCTGACTGAGAAAGGGTTAGAAAGGATGACGACGACCACCGAGTTTCTGAGTGTACAGACGATACCCAGGTCCCAAGCCACTAAGCTTGCTTGGTCGCGCAATACCCAGGCACTCGATCGTGTGCCGAGAAATTGCAAGTCAACGCGGCCATTGACCTTGCGTCGGAGTGGAGTGTGCGATGTTTTCGCTTCAATGCTGTGAGAGATAACGTAGAGGATCAGGCGCAGTAACACCCAGGGATAGATTGGCAATCGACGCGTTCCGTCGGCTCTACATAGTTCGATGGATCGGAGGGTATGCTGGTGGGCGGATATACTCTGTTGCACCATGTTTGCTGTGCTCTGGTAGAATGAAGGTCTTTACCGACCGAGCGGGCGATAACGTTGAAATGTTTGGATCATGTCATAGCCATGTATATGCTCACCTCAAGGTCATCAATTGTCTATAGAGGAAGATCTGACGACGGTTCAGAGTCAAGAAGTGACCAGAGCAGAAGACAAAGCAACGAGCTCTAATTAAGGTGACTCGCTTGTGCGCACGGATTTTGTTGTGTTCAAGCCTGTTCAAGCTGCACAATTCGATCCGAACTGGTAGTCGTCACCCTGATGGATATATTGTCTAACCTGTTTTCGTACTGGGTACTAGCACGAACTGGACTCCCTGGTTGTTCTGTAGATCGGTCATCGATAACATCAGTCATCGCAAAACGTTGAATGTCGAACATTTTGGCTAGCTAATGGAGGTCGACTTGTAACCGGGGACGGAAGTGACTTCAAAGGCTTCAGTAGCAACTAATGTATATAGTACAATCATTATGGGTAACGCTGGCAGCATATCCTACGAGGCAATCACAAAAAGACCATAGTAATCATACGAGTAAAAAGGAACGACGGAACGTTCCCTTTGATACACTTCAATCCCGACGCCAGATTAACAAACTGGAGGGCTGGTACCATTGGAAATATGAAAGGATCTATTCCTCCCCCTGCAGACCAGCCAACTCTGCCTCCAAATCATCGACTTCTGTGTTATCTCGGTCGTCGCCGGTTGCTTCACGACGCTCAACAAGAAGTCGGAGAAGGGATTTGACTGCACGCTGTCGGGATGTGGATCCAGGCGGGCGGAGGACCAGCCTTTCACGAAAGAGCAGTATGGCCTCCTCGAGGGCATCCAAAGAGCCATTGAGCTTAAACTGGAACCAAAATGTTTTGGCTAGGTATCTGAGGAGCGCGTAGCAATCTGGATGAGGCGCAGGGCACAGTGCAAGTGCCTCGCGGTGGAGTGAGCTCGCCTCGGTCAACTTTGCAACATCGCCATCGTGGTGATAAAGGGACAAAAGAGCATTGGTGAGGTTGTTGAGGGACGAATGGCGATGTGGGTAAGGCGCAGGGCGGAGTGCAAGTAACTCACGACAGAGCGACTCCACCATGTTCAACGAACTGATGTTGCCATGATGTTTATAAAGTGATTGATAGGCTCTGGCAAGGTTGTGTAGGGGCGAAGCGCGATCTGGATGAGGTGCTGGGAGGAGTGCAAGTGCTTCACAAGAGAGTGAAACCACCTCATTCAATCTATCAATGTGGCCATCGCGGTTATAAAGGAGTTGGAGGACATCAGCAAGGCTGTCGAGGCACCACCAGTGGTGAGCTGAGCGAGGCATGGGGAGGAGTGCAAGTGCCTCACGGAGAAGCAAATTTGCCTCGGTCAACTTTGTGACGTCGCCATCGGGTTGATACAGGGATTGAAGGGTGTTGGCAAGATTGTTGAGGGACGAAGAGCGATCTGGGTGAGGTGCCGGGCGGAGAGCAAGTGCCTCGCGGTGGAAAGAGCTGGCCTCGATCAACTTTGCAACGTCGCCATCGATATCATGAAGGGATCCAAGGGTGTTGGCAAGGTTGTTGAGGTACAATGCGCAATCAGGGTGAGGGGCGGGGCGCAGTGCAAGCGCCTCGCGGTGGAGAGAGCTGGCCTCGATCAACTTTGCAACGTCGCCATCGTGTTCATAAAGGGATCGAAGGGTGCTGGCAGAGTTGTTGAGGGACAAAGCGCGACCTGGGTGAGGGGCGGGGCAGAGTGAAAGTACCTCATGGCGGAGGGAGCTCGCCTCGGTCAACTTTGCGACGTCGCCATAGTGTTCATAATGGGAATGAAGGGTGTTGGCAAGATTGCTGAGGGACGAAGCGCGATCAGGGTGAGGGGCGGGGCGGAGTGCAAGCGCCTCGCGGTGGAGAGAGCTCGCATCGTTCAACTTTGCGATGTCGCCATCGCGGTCATAAAGGGATTGAAGGTTGATTGCAATGTTGTTGAGCAACAAATCGCGGAGCGGATGAGGTGGAGGACAGAGACCGAGCGCTTCACGACGTAGAGAAGTTGCTTCTTTGAGGAGATCGATATTTCCATTTTGGTTGTAACAGGAGCTCAGGCAATTAGCAAGGTTGTCGAGTGTAGATGCGCGATTCGGGTGCAGACCGCTTCGGAGGTCCAAAGCACATCGAAAGGCCGCTACCGCGTCTTCATGCATCTCAAGGCTACCTGTCCCTTCCCCCCTGGCCTTATAGCATTCTCCAAGGCGTGTCCACGCTCTATCATCATCTCCATTAGTCATCCGTACTGCAACCTCCATGCAAGCCACCTGGAATCCCCAGCAATCCTCACCACTGTCTTCCATAGCATTATACAGACAATCCAAAAAGGACACGATATCGTCCCTTTGATCTTGACTGCTCGTCGTGAAGTCCACATTCCACTGCAGCACGCTCTCAACAAACAAGGTTGCCCAACGCCGTAGTGTCTCGAAAGTACTAAATTTCTGTAGCATCGACCAGTGCTTCGTCTGCACCCATTGTGTTTTCAGGCGCGTGGTTCCTTTCGACAGGTGGAGCAGCCAGTACTTCACCGCATATAGTTGATGAGCGCGAAGGTGGGAGACCGATGATGCTGATGGTGGCAGCTGAAGGACCTGTTCGATGCAGGCCAAGCCCAGCACAGAGTGCGAAGCGAACGTGGATACGTCGAAACCCGCTTCCTTTGTCGTCGTCGCTTGGACATACTCAAGCAGCGACAGGTGGAAGATCGCCGCTGCCGGATGAACCATGGTCTCTGAACCTGGGGGTGGGGATCGGGTCTGGACAGCGGAAAGGTCGGTGCAAATGCGCCTCGTGAGATGGGAAGGTATACCGGTGAGTGTTTCGAAGTCGAAGAGGGGAAGGGGTTCTTGGAGGGAGATGATCGCTCCTAGAAAACGTCGGAGCCACTCTCGGTCTTCAGGGTCGGGGAAGAGACGCGCAAGAGCCTTGCGGTATAGCTCTGCAAGGCCCTTGGGACCACCAACTGGGCGCCGACTTCCGAGGATTTCTTCAAGGATTCTGTGGGGTGGCGACTCGCTGAACCGAAACGAAAGCAATGTGACCACAGTCGCAGCCCAGACGGGTAGACCCTCTGAAAGTTCCGTGAGCTTCTCAACGTCGGCAGGGGTCGCTTTTCGACCATCCACCCAGGGAACACTCTCAAAATGCTTTTGGAAAAACGCCCTGATGACTTCCTTCCGAATAGGACCGAGCGCGAAGGTGTAGATGGAAACGCTCTCAGCGCCGGGTAGGGAGGAAGCGCGGGGATTCAGCCGATCGGTGACGATGAATTTGACGATATCACTCTGCGCGTTGAGGGAGGCAAGCGGTTTGACAAACAACGGGTGGTCGGGCCATTCGTCCATGGCGTCAATGATGATGATGAAGGGTTGGAAGTGCTGCAGTGACCGCAACGGTTCCACGATGTACTTCTGCAGGTGGGTCTCCAACGAGCTACCATGGCAGCCATTTATCGCCTCCACGATCTTCGGTATCGCCCTTGGGTGGTTCAACCCAATCTCTCGAGCAGCCATTTTGATGATAGCCTCGGGCCCTGAGGTGGTCGCCGGGACGGCACCCAAGAAAATCGAGGCGGCGAGGCGACCCTCTGATCGAAACTTGTTGCAGAGGTGGCCAGCAAGCGTCGATTTCCCGATGCCAGCAGGTCCATGGATGTACAACACGAGGTCCGTCCCACTGGACTCCCGCCCACACAATTCCTCAACCTCAGGCTGCCGACTATCAGGAAGGTACTCCGCTAGCTTTGCGCTCATCTCTGGATGTTTCGGAAGCCCATCCAGCGGTACTCCTTGGTGGACCACATTGACCTGAGTAGCATTCGGCGCATTGATGAAGTCCCTTGTAGGTCTTTGGGTCGCATCGCTCGCAAATGCCCCCAACCGTCCCCATTCGACGTAGACTGTATTGGATTGGCTTGACTCTTCGTTCGCAATATGAACCTGAGTTGCATTGGGTGCATGAACGAAATCGCCCATTTCAAAATTTTGGGCACCGTGAAAGAAAGCCTGGGATGGCCCCTGCGCGGCATGAGAGTCCTGAGACGCAATGACTGTGCTGTGCCTTTTGGGTGCCTCTGGGGCTAGGGGAGCCTGCACAATTGCTGAGAAGGCAGACGACTCAAGTGATTTAGCTGTGGTGGAACGTTCAGAAGCTGCGTGACTGCTCTCTCTCGTCCTAGAATGTGAGCTCAGACGAGACAAGAACCTGGGCCACTTGAGCGGCATCGCCAAGGGAAGGGGGGGAGGGGAAGGTGATGGTGGTGGTGGTGGAGGAAAGCAGCAACGAGGAGGTTTCTGGCCAATCGATAGGGCTGTGATAGACGCCCCCAAAGGAGTGCAACCTGTACATGCAGTCAGCGGTGACTTTTACAGCATATACTGACTGACCACTTGAGTATGTAGGTCCCATCAGCACATGTCAGGCGACTCAATAGACCAAGAACTGGAGACTGGAGATTTGAGTGACCATGGGAGGCCTTGGGGTGGAACTCGCTTCTAGGGCTCCCGAGCCTCCCAATCCCCGATTTACAAAGAAAGATTCAATAACTATCAAGTCTTTCGCGCGCATATCATTGTAAATTTAGGACCCTTCGCGAGATTTCGAGGAATTATGAGGCAAAAGTTTCGCCTGCTGAGGGTATGCTTGTGGGCGGATATGCTCTCTTTGCTGTGCTCTGCTAGCATGAAAGTCTTTACCGACCGAGCGGGCGATAACGTTGAATCATCTGGATCATGTCGTAGCCACGATATGTATATGCTCACCTCAAGGTCATCAATGGTCTATGGAGTAATATCTGACAACGATTCAGAGTCAAGAGGCGACCAGAGGAATCTTTGAAGACAAAGCAAGGTGACGCGGTGATGCGCACGGTGTGTTCAAATTTGATGCCGCCATCGGAACTGGTAGTCATCCTATTGGACTCATTTCGTGTCTAATCTCATGAGACGTCCTTGCCCACGCAACTCCTCAGACTCGTTCAGCGACAAATGGGATTCATCAGAGAGCGTGTGCGTGCTGCTGCTTCTCTGAGCGAAACGGGTGCAGGGAGGAATAAGTAGACGGAGGAACGGATGATGACCGCGACAGGCCCGGGAGGTTGTGACAATGTCACGATCTCAATTTCACTTTCAACCGCCATGAAACGCACAAGAGAATCGCTCGCAGAAACCCTCGAGAATTTGCCGGATGGATGGGAGTCTTACACGAATGCGTTGAGGGACTTGGATGCAGACCAGCGGGCGGTGGCGATCGCTCACCTTTGCCAGGAACTTGGGGTCACCGAAAACCAGGTCAAGAAAAGTAGAATCTCTCTCCAAACTCTTCCTTCTTCCTCGTCTGCAAGGTGGGCCGAAGTGGCACCGCAGTTGGGCTTCCCGCCTAACGTGAAAGACTTAAGACTGGAACGTTTCGCGCCACCAATGTGCTTGCTCCCGCCATCGATGCACAAGGCAATGTTTAAGGAAGGTTGGCGGATGATGGATGTTTATCAAGAAAGGACTGAACAAGATCGAGAAGCTGCTCGGCTCAAATTATTGGAACCAGTGAGCCATTTCCTCATTCCCTCAGCGATATATCATTGACGGCATTGTAGTGGCTTGTTCCTGTAATCGGCCTTTTTGAGGGCAGGGTCATTGATTTGCCAGACGCACCCATGGTTGCGTCGAAGTACTCGTCTGGCGGCGCAGTGGCGCACGAGGTACAGCGATCTCTGTCGATCGCGAGGTTACCCACTAACAGACGTTCCTAGGTCATCGTCGTCGGAAATGCAATGTTCTTGGTGATTGAAATGAAGCCGAATGTAGAGCGCAAAGACGATTTAGCCCAGCTCTTCCTCGAGCTCTTGTGTAAGCTCTTGTTTGACCTGAATTGGATCCACTTCTGATCTCGTCCGTAGCGGCTGCCGAAGGGAACAAGAGGAACAGCTATGGTCTGCGAGTGTATGGTCTCCTAACAGACCTTATATCGTTCTACCTCTATTCCTACGATCCTGTTCAGAACGCGTTCTTCAAAGATGACAAACTCATCGCCAACATAACTCGTGAATTCTTTTGCTCCGATATGATTCATGGTCAGTCTCGCCTTCACGTTTCACGGAAACATGCTCACACTCTTTCGAAGTGGCGAACAAGATTTTCAGCATCTTAATGTATGGGTATATCGAATGTCTTGAGGCAACCGTTGCACTTAGCAAAGCAAGGAGCGAGAAACAGGACGTGCGTGTTTCCCCGATTACCGTCCACGTTAGCCGTCAGACAAAGGTTCCTCTCTGGTGCAGCCAATGACGAATAGTCCCTCAATTATACCCCCAACATCACGGGTAGCTGTAAGCAGAATTTCCTCTCAGTTTTGTTACGATCCTAATGCCATTGGTTGCAGAAGAAACCTGCTCGCCCTTCCCTCACAGCATGGGAAAGTGGTCTCGTCCTCGCCAAAGAAGCTCAGGAGATGTTCAGCAAGGGCGTTTCTACAGGAAGTATCGAGGCGCTCGAGGAAACAGCAACATCAGCGTTGGAAATTCTGACAGGGAGGCAAGTTGTTCGCTGTCTCTGCGAGTATCCTGACTTCAACATCCCTTAGTGTCCATTGCATTCCTAGATCCTCTGACTATACAGGCCCTTCAGTAGGGCCTGCTTCCTTGGAGGATCTCGCTGATGATGTGCTTCAAGCTTGGCACAAGCGACATTTCGCAACCCTTGGCGATTCTGAACTGGAGTAGTATGCGGAACTGGATTCACTCTGCACGCAGCTTGAATCTCTCACCTTGGAGCCAAGCTACGAGATGATCGCTAGAAGGCTCGGTAAGGGTTTTCCGGATCATAGAAATCTGCTCAGCATTGCCGACTTGCCGACGGCTCGGGACTCGGGAGTTGCCATATTCGCATAATAAGTCCACATAACACGTGGAAAGGCCTAGCATATTCCAGCGCCTTCGACGTCATCGGCCTTCTCGCTTTGTCTATGTCGCTAGCAAATTCCGGGCCCACTCTATCCCACCCCAGAAATCCACCGAATCATCGAGAAAGAGATTTATTGTTTGAATAAAACATGTCTGACTTCTGGCCCTTCAAGTTCGAACCAACTCGGATTCACAACCGTATCCATTAACACACCCCACCAGTAACCGTCGGCGACGAGAACATCTTACGACTCTGAAAATCATGTTCAACGTTCCGTACGGGTTCTACGGAGGAAATCCCTTCCTCCACTCCTCATACATCCCAGATCAACAACCGTACTACCAGCAGCCTCCCCGATCGTACTACAATCCTCGCGAGCAGCTAGCTCAACAGGCTCGTGCGAGGGCGCTGGCGGAGCAACGCGCGCGGAGGTCACAATGGCTTCCAGAGGAAGACGACGATGATGATTACTCTGAAGAAGACGGGCAATACGGTCCCCTCGGACTCAGGGAGAGGTTGTACCTCGATGCGAGGAAACGGCAGCAGCAGTTGGAGAGGCAGGAGAGGATGAGGCAGGAACAGGAACTTGTGAGGAGGAGAGCGGCGGAAGAGCGGGAGAGACAGCTGCAGTTGGAACAAAGGGCGAGGGAAGAGAACGAGAGGCAGCGGCAGGTATTGGAGGAGCAGAGGTCCAACATGCTGCGGCAGCAGAAAAGAGAACGTATGTCGCAGCTGTTCGAAGAGAGGGTGAGTGGAGATTATCTGGATTCCGCTGGTAGCGGTATTGACTCCAGTTTTCAGGAGAGGCAGAATGCTCATAGGGAAGCCTCACGGTCTCCTTCGAGGAGTCCGGCGTCGTCTCCCTCGCCTAGTCCTCAGGAACCAGCACCTCTCCCTACTCCGCAATACGATGAGAAACATGAGGAAGCGGCCTCTGTTATCCAACAACAATTTCGTATCCACCAGTCCCTCAAGTCAATAGGCGCCTCCCAAAACAAGTTCAAAGACTTGAAGAATGGCTTCACATTCCCCACAACCATCGAATTTATCCAGCCTGGCGCGCCCGATGTCCATATATTCGTCGAGACACAGCGCCGGCCACTTGCCGAAGGCGAAGAACCTGCACCTGTAGATTCTGACGGGAAGCTTGCCTATACTTTGCGCAACTACCCATTGCACGCCTATGTTGAAGCCTTGTCGAAATTGTTGATGGAGCTGGATGGAGTCAACAGCTGGGGGTCTGCTGATGTGCGGAAAAGGCGGAGAGGTGTAGTCAAAGAGATCGAGCAGGAGGTGCAGAGAGTAGAGGCATATTGGAAGGGCGCGTGGCAGGATTACGTGGAGGCTCAAAAGGAGGAAATGCAGGTAGAAGAGGCTGTACAGACTGACGAGGACATGTAGCTTTTACGGACTCCATGTGTACTTTTAGCTTTAATCGCTTATGACACCGTCGGCGCGACCACTAATTACGCGTTCGCGTTGTTTGCCATCATTGGCCCAGCCAAAGTTTAGCGGGCCTGAGTATTCTCACGTGCCGAAATTTTGTGGAATTCAGAGGCGCTCAGGATTTTGCAAGTTCTACACTTCACCTATCTCATACCCTTTAGATTCAATCCCCCTTACCATCAAGTTTCATGCTTTCATGCCCAGTCTAGCCGAACAACTCGCAAAAAATGCGTCTCTGAACGCAAACCTCTTCGTCGATCGAAGCAAAAGGAAACCCACTGTTTCGTACCTCTTTACTGGACGCGACGCAGACCAATACGATCTCGAAACTATCTTTGCTTTGGGTCAAAACGCTTTCATCCAGCTGTGCAGCGTAGAACCAGCGTTGGAGGTGTATGAAGAGACCCTGTTCTCTGATCAAGCCAAAGGAACGGACCGAACACTTTTGAACCCAGATGCGACGAAGGAGTTGGACAGGTCAATCGAGGGCTTTCTAGCTCTTTTGGGGCCTTATGTGATGGATGCTCCGACGGGGAAGGTCATTGAATGGCTAGTGAGGAGGTTTAGGTGCGTTTGCTGCTCATTTGGAGGGTCCCTCCTCCCTTTTGGTGGAAGGGCTGCTAAATTTAACGTTGCTCGTGTCTTGTAGGATCTATGAATTCAATATCGACGCTACTATGGCGTTGTTCCTCCCATACCACGAGACGCCTCATTTTACCAAAATGGTGTCCATTCTGAAGATCAAGTAAGTAACCCACTCTTACATCTACCGCTACCCACCGCCTGGCAGCTAGCTGGCTGGATTATTTCGGCTGCACTCGATTTCATTACCGCCCATATTTGCAATCGCACTCATATGCTGCGGCAGGTGGTGTACTATTCACTGTGGTCAACTCCGCTTCCCGCACTGCTTTCTTTATCGTTCATTTGACGGTGTTCGCAGTTTAGCGTCTGGCCGCTGCGGTCTTGGTTGCTTACTGATATTTTGACCTTGTAGGCCGAACAACAACGCTCTATGGAGCTTCCTCACCCCTTACAAGTCTGCGGCGCAGAATATTCAACGCGTCTCGCTTGTGTCGGAAATGCTACGAAATTCGGATCTCGCGAGATTCGTCACGGCTTTATTGCCTAACGCCTTGAGGGAGCAACAACAACAACAAGTGAATCCTGGGGGTAAGGGAGCAGGGAAAGGAAGAGGAGGCGTGTACGTTCATAGAACGTTGTTGGCGTTCAATGCTGCGACGGTGAACGAGTTCATCAAGCGGAGTAAGAAGTTGGATGAAGGGACGGGTGTGATGTTGGTGTCCGCCTTGTTGGAGCCCCTGCAATCACAGAAGGGAGAGGAAGTAATTTCAAAAGATGCGATCGTAAGTATGATTCCCATTTCAAGCTTTGTCCTGCCCCTTTTTGGTATGTCTAATGATGTTCGTTTTACCCATATCTTTCTAGTTGGGAAGTTATATCTGCCTGGCTGCGTTGTCGCAAAAATGCGATCTGGCACCTACAGTGATGAAAACGATTGTTGGAGCCATGGCAGGGGCTGCTGCTCATGTTTCGACGGAGCAATTTGTCAATGCCATCGTTGGAGTTTGTCAGAATCAAGAGGCATTGGATAAACTTTCACAGTCGACCGTCAAGGCGATCTTGCACCTACCGTCAGTTTTGTTCCGGATAACAAGGTTCCAGGGGGTTTATTAACATGCCTGTGTTGTTTTACACAGAGGTATCAAGGAGGAGATTACAGCTGCCTGCCGGTGGTATGGAATCGAGAAGCTTTTGGTTCCAGTCATTTCGAGACTTGTTCCAAAGCTATCGGAGACCGAGGCGTCAGATTTTGTCGAGAATCTGATTGTCACGGCTTCCGCACCAGATACTGTCCTCGTTCATCTTACTCGCTTGCTCGCTAAGGCGATTCTAAGCGCTGAGATGTCGCTGAAGGAAAGGCAGTTGTTGTCAATGCTTTATCAGCGCCATCCGGCGATTGTTCAGAGAATCACCGAGGAGATCGTTGCTGAGGATGAAGATAACAAGGATGCCGTCGAGGAATTGGTCATGTCGCTCTCTACGGTGAATATATTTCTTTTACCGCCTTTTCTTCTGTCCTGAACTGCGTTTCTACTAGACTCAGAACATTTCATCTGTCAACCAGAATGCACCGAGCTTCGATTTGATCATTAGCTCCACCCATGCTGACTCGAATGTCCGAGCCATCGCTGTCCGAAAGCTTGTCTCTTCGTTGGCTGAAGCGGCAGTAGATAGCGAAGAATTCGTGAGTGCTCACGATAAGTAGTTTTTTTGCGCAAACTGACAAGGTATCTAGACTTCCATCCGAGGTGCTCTGCTTGGGCGTGTTCATGACCCAAGCATCGAGGTACTCGAATTGCTGTACGAAAAGCCTGAAGTTCTCGCCAAAGCCTTTTCTTCCAAGCCTTCGGAGTACATTGAAGCTCTCGAAGCAAGCGTCGCAGCACCCGGAGCTAAAACCAAGCGCGCGGTCGTGCGATTGCATTTGGGATTCCTCATCGGGTATCTCTTCCAGCTCCTCGATGCCTCGAATCAAGAAACCGTTTTTGAGCGACTCTTGCTCCCGTTTTTGCTGTTTTCGAAACCGAGGCAGCACACTGCTGAAGTTGTGTGGGAGGCTGTGGAACAGGCGATGAAGGTTTCCCCAGATGCGCCGGCGTTTGAACCTCTGAAAGGGTGTCCGGAACTGGTCAAGAAGGATGGACAGATCGAGAGTTTGGTTGCTGTCAACTCGGCGATTGCCTCCAAGATCGCAGGTGTGCTCTCGTCCTCCTTTCCAATGTACAAGTTCGATGCTCATGATCATGTTTACAGACAATGTCCTTCACTCTGATCGTTTTGCGAAGCACCAGGATACGCTGATTGCGGCCTTGCAAGGTGAAAATCCTCTATCAAGAGCATTCAGCTATTTGATCATGCGATCGTTGTTGGAGAAGATGTCCGGCTCTCATCAGATCGAGGCAGCGTCCAAGGTCTTCGATGCACTGCGGTTAGAGCAGCTTCCTACTGTCGACGATTTGGCCGAAGATCAGGACCTGCTCGAGGTACGTTATGTTTCCGGACAATGTTAAACCAGTGAAACGTTCAGCTGAGACTAATATAGGTTGTCGATTCCGAAACGATTGGGAGATTCGTTGTCACCAAACCCAGCAGCAAGACCACTCTTGCTTGGTTGCAAGTCGGACTTGTTTCATCGATTTCGAGAGTTCCTCAGCCACCCAATCGCCAGATTGACTGGTTGAAAGACCCGGATAGCGTGAGCATCATTCATTTATTCATCTGTGCACTATGCTCAGTGGCCTGCAGATGTCTCGCGCCTCGGAAGATCTCTACGTCTGTGGCACTCGAAAAGTCTACAAGATGCTCAACAACTCTGGAACAGTGCCCGTCCTCGCGTTGGGGCTATTGCAAAGCCTATTTTCTGTCCTCGAAACTGATGTCCTTGCCTTCTTGGCGGGGGTTTGGACGTCAAGCTCTTCAGAGTTCTCGTCGCTGCAGACGTTGGCGCTTCTCCAGGGTACCGCGTTCTTGGAAGCTCATGTGCAGGAGGCAGATGGTATCGACTTCCAGACGATCCTTCCAGCTATTCTGGTTGCATTGCAATTCTCGAACCCGATGAGCAGGCTGGCGGCTTTGGAAGGCGTCAAACGACTGAGGGTTATATCTGAGAGTAGGCTCACGCAAGTTTACAAATTTGACGTGATTTACGGGAAGGACAGCCGTACGTCGAGTTCCTTATACTCAGGTTTGGTCTTTCGTTGACGTTGCTTTCAGAGGACCTGCAGTACCTCGATCAAAGCGACTTGCAGCGATATTTGGATGCCCTTTTGGCCCACAAAGATCATTTCGAGAACGATGGCTCATATCTACCCGTCTTTCACAGCCATCATCTGACGAAGGCCACTGGGGACAAGAAGAAGGACTCGGAGTACAAGAAGCGTGTCCTGTGCTACCTCTTGTCGCACATCAACGCCCTATCTTCAGCTGATATGCAGACCATACTTTTGAAGACGGTTGGACCTGTTATAGATAAAGCCAAGCTTCAGTTGCTGCTACCGACTATCCAGGCACTTCTACTCCCTAATCAGCCGCAGCACGAGGAACTTCTTCTGGAGTTGCTGCGTTCCTTCGATGGCTCTGCAGCGAAAGAGTTGAACGATCCTGGTAAACCGTTCTGGAACGTGTATCTGGACTTGCTGCGGCACTGTCTCCAACCCGGTAAGTTTTAGGAGGGTTCCGCAGGGGTGGAGGTCTGCTAACCATGTTCATAGGCGCGTCCGATGCAGCGCGGAACGTCATCGCTCAGCTGCTTGAGAAGAGCTTGTACTCCAAATTGGATGCCTCCCGTCAAGTAGAACTCTGTCACACTCTGTTGGAACTGTGTTCTGAACATCCTTCACTGGTATGTCCGCGGGACACCTCATCTTTCGCGATCATATCTGACTATCATCGTTCAGCAACGATTCTGCAAGCAGCTGCTGACAGACGTGCTCAATGAGGTGCCTGTCATTGTCAAGCTGCTGGACGACTATTCGCCTAGCAGCTCTGCCAGCGAACGAGCAAGCAAACGCGCGAGAACTTCAGAGTTTGTGGTCCTAGAATTTTCAATGTTGCTTGGCTTACCGTTTGGGTAGGGCTTCCGAGCATGGTTCAATTCGCCACTTGTCTTTCCTGGTTGAAATTCTCGGGACTAAATCGCTTCCGGGCTCCATCGAACTGATTTCACATTTGTTGCAAGTCCTCAGTAACATCGTGCAGAACCTCTCCCCCACCGAGGCCGAAGTGAATTATACGGAGCAGCTTCTCATGTCGGCTGTTGAAAGTGCTGCAAGCCAAGTTTCTGTAAGTAATTTTAGCGCCTAATGTCTTTCTTGCTAATCATCGACGCAATGGCAGGATATTCCCAACCTGTCCCCGACGGCTATTCGTGTTGATGTGTTGGTTGACTTGATCAGAAGTATGTATATCCCTGTATTACGTTTGACTCAACTGACTGTCTTCAAGTCACGGAGAATCCAGCTACTTTCCACCAGGCTCTATTGTTGATGTCCAAACTCACTCGACTTGCCCCCGAATCTGTGCTTCACAACGTCATGCCTGTATTTACTTTCATGGGCTCCAATGTCTTCCACCGCGACGATTCGTACAGCTTTAGTGTTGTTCAGAAAGTGCGTCTTATCAGCTGTACATGTGTACCGTGCTCACCATTCTTCATCCGTCCAGACCATCGACGGAATCGTGCCTGTTATGGTATCTTCATTGAAGAAAACAGATACAGAGCCTCTTCAACTCTGGATCAATTCCAAGGAGTTTCTACACGTCTTCACAGATGCTGTGAACCACATCCCTCGCCATCGACGTAGCAAGTAAGCAATGCATACTGTACATAACGGATGGATCATTGACCTCGTTTCTAGATTCTTCAACCACCTCGTCGATGTGCTGGGAACTAAAGACTTCCTGTCTCCCGTGTCCATGCTCTTGGTCGAGAAAGTAGCGAATCGGGTTGCTCGGCAGAGCGGGAAGGATGCTTATAGCACCCTTGAACTACCAACCACTTTGCTGAACAACGCTCCTTTGCCAGTTCGAATCCAGGTAAAATGAGTCTCACATTGTACCGATGCGTTGGCTGACCAGTCACCAGTCGCTTGTCGACATTCTAGGTGAAGCACAGCGTCTGATTAACCGGCTGGTCCAACCCGGTGATCAGGGTCCAGTATTCCTACTCCCTTCCAAGTCCGTCGACTCTCTGATGTGGCAGTCTATCCGGAAACTTATCTCTTCATAGTGATGCGGATCCCAGCACTTCATCGTCGCTGTTTAAGCGCCGCGCACAGTCACTCATCGCGTTTGTCGGGTCCACCTTCAACTCTCCCCTGCCGAAGTCCGCGACGCAGTCTGCTCATCCTGAGCGTGTTGCGAAAGGGTTGGTGGCACTGTCGACATTGGATCTTCCAGAAGGGCATCAGGATATCACTTCTACTGCTTTGACTGCTCTGAACCGTCTTCTGAGTGTTCTCTCGGCCCTGGATTTCATACAAGCTGTTTCTTCAATGATGGAAATAGATGACGAACGAGTGAGTGATCTTTCCGCTTGAATTCTGAGATGATTTTTCTAACAGCCTTTAGATCCAGGCTGGAGCTCTCGAACTGCTCGGCAAGCGCTTATCAGACGTTTCTACCAGTGCCAGACAAGAGGCATCGCCCAGCATCGTTCGCATTCTCGCCAATATCAAGGTCATCCTTTCGAAGAAGCAATCTGAAAGCCTAGGTTTGGCGGCTTTGCGGGCATTGTCAAACATAGCTTCGACCATGGAATCGGCAGAGCAAGGTGCTTTGACAGAGTTGGTCCCAGTTCTAATCTCAATCCTCGAGAAGGACGGACAGCAGACAGAAGCTTGGGAAGCCCTTCTCCCCTTGTCGTACGTATCATGCTCGCAACTACTACTCTATTTGCTGATGTCGTTTTAGGAGAAAACTCGGTCCTCGCATTATTCCCTACTTCCGAATCGTAGTGCAGCTGAGCGTCAAGACGCTCGCGCAAGAGAGCAACGGCGAGTGTAAACCACCCTCCAGTGATCATGCCTCGCTGAAACCGATTGTTCCAGATGTGATTTATTCCACACTCCAGGCTCTGTTGGGATCCATCCCGACGTTCTGGGCATCTCCTGAGGTGCTATCTGTGCTATCCCTGTACATTGATGGGCAGGCCACCGGGTCTGCCTCTTCTATGGTTTCATTGGTGAAAGCTTTGACGAAGCGCGTCTCTTCGAAGATTTTGCTGCCTTCGATACTAGAATTGTGGACGAAGCTCCAGACAACTTCGAATGCTGTAAGTTCTATGAATATCGGCTTTTCTCATGTGCGTTGTGCGTTGACAACTCGGTGTTAGCGTCAACTGGCAACCTTCTTCGAAGTTGTGTCACGAACTTTGCGCAGTGCAGATCGTCCCATTATTCTCGAGTCGCTGCGGTCTATCTTCAAAATGTTCTTGGAGGGTCTGTCGATTGCCAAACCTGGTCAAGAGGTGAGTGAATAGCTAGGCCTGGCATTGGTATCATCGATGTCTGATAATTTGTCTCCTAGATGGAGGCAAACCTGATTACAGCGTTCCGGGAATTGGTCGTCAAGTTGAACGAAACTGCTTTCCGTCCGTTATTCCGAAGGCTGTATGATTGGGCCTTTGCCGGGGACTCTGGTATGTTGCTATTGCTGCATCTTAATACCAACCTCGCTGAAATTTGATGGTGTGGTAGTCAATCTTGAGCACCAAGTCGTTTTCATTCATCTGTACATGGGCCTGCAAGATTATTTCAAGGTAGAGGACTCCATTCCTGGAGGGAGCCTTGTGCTAATTTTGTTTGATTAGAATCTCATGAACCCTTACATGTCCTTCCTGCTTACACCTTTTTCCAACACTCTTTCGTCATATGCTTCTGGGGCCGCCAGCGATCTCGACCTATGGGAAGCGACCCTATCGAGTTTGAATCGCAGTTTGACCAACGACGATGGTGGTACGTAATACACCGATAATCATCTACTTTAAACTGGTCGCTTACGGTTGTATAGGATTCTGGAGAGACGACAAACTTCGAGCTATTTCCACTGGCCTGATACAGCAAATCGATGTCTGCCTCAAGCACCAATGGACCGACGGTAAAACGCTGCTGAAAGAAACACTGGTCTCTCTCGTGGAAGGCGCCAACGACGATAGTTTGTTGAAAGCTATCAATCTCAATGTATTGATGCATACGAGATCTGAAGAGGCTAGCGTGAGGCTCTTTGCTCTAACGTGTTCCGAAGCTCTTTGGCAGAACCATGGAAACAAGCTGCTCGGTACGTAAACCTTTTTCCTTTCCATGCTCTTTTCAGTCCACGATGGGGCCACGATGATGATGCTAAATGTCAACATGATTCCGTTTGGTTACTACTACAGGCTTGGTAGCAGAAACGGCAACGTTCATCGCGGAATGCAGCGAAGATGAGAATGATATGGTCGTCAAAGAGTCCTTCAGATTGAAAGATGCGGTGGAGAGGATAGCAGGGAAGATTGATGGCCTGTGATGTTTACGATAACCGAGAAAAAGGGAGCGGGAGGGAAAACTAACTAACCAACCAACCGACCAACCAGCCAACTACTACCGAAAACGAAACCTACTTAAAGCTATGTATGTATATGCGACAAAAAAGAGGATATCGGTATGTATGTATATCAGGGGGTAAATAGATAGATTAAATGGAATGAATGCCCGGCATGTTTGCTGCATGTCCCCCTCCTAGCAACACAATGAATGGAATGGGAAGAAAGAGATCAAAAAAGTGGAGGTATAACAACGGAACGAACCAATGAGGGAGGGACGAAAAAGAAAATGATAAGAATAATCAACCAATCAATCCAACAAAAACCCCAACCTCGCCATCACCAGCGGGCACTCATTGGAATGCGGTCTCGATAGCTACACACTGAGCAAGTAGCTGTACGATGACAGGACGTCCGCATGCGTTGTTGATGAACGAACTCTGTGGAGAGATAAGATAGATATGTCAGATCTGAGGTGGATGAAATGTTGCGGGCTGCAACTACTGACCTTTAGAAGTTCTCCCGCAGACGGTCTAGTTTCAGGAGGTTCGGAGCACAATGTCAAGAACTCGTGGAAGGCCGGAGAATGGATTTCCGGCTGTTGGACTTCTGGCCAGCGATTCGAGAAGTTATTGGTATCAGCGAATGGAGGTTCCGTCTCTGACATTTCCCAGACGGTGGCGCCTAAAGACCACACGTCGATTTTCATGGCGTTGTAAGGAGGGCTCCGAACTTCAGGCGCCTACAGGGGGAAGGATTGTTATTAAAAGACCGGCGGTAGAAATGGATGGGTTTGTAATTGGCTTACCTGCCAGTAGGGGACGCCGACAGCGTCATCCCGCATAGGGTTTTGCGGCGACACTTGAACAGCGTTGGCAAAGTCGGCTGGAAGAAAGGTCATTGTGAGAAGAAGTTGAACATTGGTCAAAGCCAACACATACTGATTTTGAGCACTCCTGCTTTGTTCACCAACAAATTATCCGACCGGATATCCCTATGCGCAATGTTATGTTGCTCCAAGTACTCCAAACCCCTCAAGATCTGGAAAAGGGGGTCAGCATCCCAAAGAACGAGCAGAAAGCATGAGACTCACATCACTCGCAAACCTAGCCATAGTCCTATCCTGCAACATCAACCCTTGATCCACCAACGAAATCACATCCGCCAAACTCCTCTCCATAAGCTCCATCCGAATCCACAGCGTATCCTCCAGCAAATCCACATACAGCGCATCCAGTGCCACCAAATTCTCATTACCGGGCGCCAAAGGCCCCCTCATCAACCCCAACTCATGCCTCAAATCATTAAGCTTTGGCGATCCCGACGGCACAATCGCCACACTCTTAATCGCCACCAAAATCTCACGTCCATTCGCGATATCCTCTGCATCCTTGGCTTTCACGTGTGCAGGCAGGCGGTGAAGTTTATCAGCGTCTTTATGCGTCAAACGTGCAGAGTAGACGGAGCCGCTCTCGCCTTCGGCTATCTCTTTGAGGTCGAGGTAGTGGTCCCGCGGGTCTATCTGTTCGTCGATGTAGTCTTCGAGAGGGGCGACGACTTCGGAGAGCCAGCCGCGGTAGCGTTGGAAGGGCGTTTGGGGTGTACCGGAGGGCATGGCGGTTGGGATGCCACCGCTGCTGGAGGGGAGGTGGGGCACGTCACTGATGACAATAGTGGGGCGGGAGGGAGAAGGGGAGGCTTGGGTTGTCGTGAGTTGGGGAGGGACAATGAGACTCGTGCCGGAATGAGGGTCCTCTTCTGAATCTTCTTCCCACATATCTTGGTACATGCTGTTGTCCTTCGAGACAGCAGGGGGCGATATGGGTGAGTAAGTGGGAGAGAAAGACGATTGGGAGGGTGATGGTGATGGTTGGAGGTAGTAAAGTAAAGGTGAAGCAACGCTCGAACTCGTAGGCAAAGGAGTTTCTATCATCTGCGCACTTGAGGGGGTATCCACCGCCGAACCGCCATCTTCACTATCGGTTGGAGGGCTGAGGGGTGAAGGCGGGTACCGATCGTCAGATGTCGTCGTCGGTGGCGTTGGCAGACTCGCCGTTGGTGGAGGGACAGGCGACCGTTCCCGCAGCGAAGCATTAGCCTTTGATTTGCTAACCACATATGCACCAGCCCTCCTCGCAATCGACACGTGCCGCACAATCGCAGCTGGGGCTCCAATGGTTGAAGTACTACTTCTACTCGAGTCGCGGTTGGGCCTCATGGTGTTGACGCTCAGACGGTGGTCGTCCTCTGGCTCGTTATTACCCAGCGTATCCAACTCCTTGTCTTTGATCCTAGATTCTGTGCGTATCCTTCTCTGAGCAGCCATCCTTTCTTCTTCTGGAGAGAAAGGCAAGGTTGGCGAGAAACTCTCAGAGAAAGCGGCAGAGTAAGGCACTTCCTGCTCATCCGGTGCGCCCAATGTGACCACAGGTTGCCCAAGGATACCCTCCAACTGGGACCACAGTGGCGAAGAGCTCGACGGAAGCTCCCCAGTCAATGGTGGACTCATAGACGCATACTGCGTGTAGTTTGCCCTAGCACCATTATTCAAATTCGACAGGGGCGGCGGTTTGTTACCGTTCCCATTCCCATAGCCATTGGTCGTGGTCTTGGTGGTGTTTGCGGCGCCAGACGTCGACGGTAGTGGCCTCTTCGGTTCAGGCGATGGGTTCCCAGCTTTCTTGGCGCTTTGTCCGTTCAGTACGGTTGGGCGGTTATGTACGGCAGCACTGGCAGGTGCCGACTGCGGTGAAGTCGGTAGTGTAAATTTACCGTCCACATCTCCGCTTGAAAGACCCTCAAATAGTGCACCAGCCCACGATGACAAATCGGCGCTGTCCGTGTTCTTGTGCAGGGATATTGACAAGCGCGGCGCTGACCCGGGGATACGTTTACTCTGGATGGATGTTTGGGTGGGAGGGGGAAGTTTGGGCGCTGAGGAGCTGCTGGCCGCGTGAGAGGTGCTAGGCACCACATCACTGTTGGCTTGTGCTCGTTGGAACGGCTGTTGTGGTTGGGGTATCGGGGGTATTTTGGCAGGGGATCTGGTATCAGGTTGGCTTCCAAAGGTCCGTTTTGACGACGATGCAGTTGATTCGTTTCGGTGATGGCCACCGTTGTTGTTGGAAGAAGTCGTCGAAAAGACGCTGGAGGAAGTTGATCCGTTGAGATTGTGGGTGTGAGGCCGTGAGCCAGTCGCCTCGTTGGGATATGTTGCCTTTCTTGACGGGCTGAACGCGTCCTCCTTTCCTGAGCTATAATGGGAAGAATCTGATGAATAAGATACAGACACTTGAGGTGTGTGGTGGGCCTGGGCGTTCGGGTGCCGTTGAGGAACTAGCCGGTTTTTGCTGCTGATGCTCCCAGCTCTGCTGGAGTGGAGCGAGGTCATTGATGCAGAGGCTGAATGCTGCGGAAGGGGCACTGGAGGTCGTTGACTCGTCGAAATTGACCGAGTCCCGCTTCGTAATGATGCATCCGAGTACTGGCGGGGTAGGGACGTCGTCCGTGGAGCAGGGTTGGCCACAAGAGGACCTTGAGCCGAGGGAGCGCCATTTGATTGATATGGATGCGCAATGGTCGGAGAGTTGGGACGAAGATTGAACAGATTTTGAGTACCAGGCGAACGGGACTCGGCGCGGCGTGCGAGCAGCAGGGCAATGTCTTCCTCTGTGAAACCATGAGCAGCCAATGATGTTGTCCACGATGGTGGCAGTCCTGATAGGCTAGATGCAATATCATCAGTTGGGTGTTTGAAACGCCAGAGATGAGCACGGACCTGTCGTCAACATGGATGTTGTGCTGCAAACGGGAGATTTACTAAGGCGCAAGGAAGGATGGACGCTGGCGAACGCACCTGGAAGTTCCACGGCATGGAGATGTTCTCATCGTCAGCTGGAGTCGGTGGCCCGCCGTTGCTCGACGGAGATCGTGGGCTCCGTTTCCCGAAGCCGAGAAAGGCCAGTGCCCTCTCCTTTCCGCGCGACGTCGGCCTGCTCTTTGGCTGTTCTGGAGGGGGGGATGAGATGGCAGAAGCAGCAGAAGAAGCCAGGGACATGGTAGAGTGGTTGGCGTCTGGTGATGGTTGCTTGGGATATGGGAAGGGCTGGTGGGGCGACAGAGGAGAACTGGGGGCGAGGGATTGGGAGTCCGGCAGAAGGGAGTGCATGGACCGATTTCGAAGATAGTAGTTGTCCTTGGGCGGCGGCGGTGGTGGTCGCCCGTCCTTTTCTTTGGAACCAAACTTGAAGACCTTCAAGCTGGAGAATCTGGAGGAGAGGTTGGGTGTCTGCGGGGACGTCGCGCTGCTGCTGCTGCTGGCCATGGTGTGTCGTGAGTGTCTAGGGGTCTACGGGCGTTGCATTGGGTCTGTGGTGGCCGGTGTTGAGGAGGCCGGAGAGGAGGAGATGCGAACAAAGGCTTACGTCGTGAGGAGGCGGTTGAGGCTGTTGGTTGAGAGCGACGGTGATGGCTGCTGATCCGGGTTGGGTTGCTGTGCCACTGCTTGTCTTCCCAGAGGCCCCTTGAGCGCCGTTGCTGCCAATGTCGAGGGCAATGAGCAGGGGATTGTGGACGACGGAGAGAGCGGTCCCGCGACTCTGCTGGCGTTCAAACTTCTAATCGGAGGTTGTAATTTCGGTCTTATTATTTTTCTTTTTTTGTCCTTCCTCCGACCAGTCCCATTCCTCGAGTCCCTCTCTGATTGGACCATTCCTCGCAGGCTACAGAACCTGACTGTTGACATCTTGTGCTGGCTTTCCTGGAGAGGCTGGGTGGATCCACTTCTCTCTCCCTTGACTGACAGGGGAGCGAACCTACATCCGTTTTGGTAAGACTCTCGTTCACTCCCTGGGGCGTATCAAGTCCGAGTGGCATCGGAGATGATTGCTAAAGTCAGGTCCATACCGTCGCAATCTTCTCCACAGCTCAGAAGCCTCTCCGAGTTGTGAAACGTTCCTGTATCGAACCCTCTGCCGTGTATACCTCCTCCCGTTCTGCTGCTACATGATCTTGCCCGGGCCAGATCACGCTCGAGAGCGACTCGCCCACCTCTCCAATCGGACTCCTTCCTATCTTCTACTGCGCTATGACGCGCGATCGGGATCTCCTTCTCCTCTCCTTCAAACCTCACAAGTCGGCCCGAGCCCATTCTCGGAGCGAGATATGACAAACATAGCACCGACTGACTGAGCTATCGCGCCTTTCAACGTAAGTTACATGTTACTCATTCCCATCATACAGACAGAATTGGGGCTCTGACATGGAACTTGCACAGTGACGGAGACGGAGAGCACTCGACGTTTGAAGGCTAACGAGGCTAACTCTGCCTTTCGATTTGCCAAGTTTTCGAGTCCTAAGTGGTGCTGCGGGACGGAGAGACACCCACCAATATTCGGTTGGCAAGTATGAATGGGTACAGCTTCAATTTAGCAAGACGGACTTTTGGCGAGTCTCACGACGGACGCCACCCTGTGTCACCATAGGTGCCATGTGCACACTCAATTCAGACGGACAACTCTCATTCGATCTCGAGCCGATTTTTTGGTGCCCCCCACCTTGACCTGCTCTCTTCGACCGCCGGAACCTCTCTCGCTCTCTTCAAACCCCGCCGACCGTCTGATGAAACTCTCAGAACCTGCACCAAGTATGCAATCTCGGGCTTGACTCGTCGACGTGCGAGCGATCTTGATCTGGGCACCATACCCCCCTCAACGGTCTGGGCTGTGAAGTCACAACTCGAGAAGCATCTTCCGGTCGACCTACCTGCTCTTTCATGTTCATGTTCCACACCTGCCGCTCCTCGTGCCATCATGATCATAGCTTTCGGATTTATCGCCCTACGCGGGGAGCAAGTGCCTTCTCGGCTCACATAACTGCGCTCTGATATATGTGTGCATGGGCCAGGTCCGTTGTATTAGTTGAGTACATGTCAATATATTCGAGTTCATATACCCAGTGACCCACCTGCTCGCTCACTATTCGCCGGTAACCTAGTGACTTGCCTGACTGCGTGCATGTACCGACGACCGCAGTGTTACTATAATAACAAGTAAGTTCAGTTCAACGTTCTTTAACTCAATGCGAGCACCGAAATACCACCTCCCACCCACCCACGCCTGCCTGCGCCCCCAGTTTCTGGATTTCTAAGCTGGATGAATTCTGAGTCGAATGGGATTGTGGAAGGAGGTGCGTACGTACGTACGTGTACGACGATCGATGTGTGTATTCGGAACCCAGGCTCTCAAGTTCCTTCCTGTCTTGAAGAAGCAGGGTATGTGTGTACATACACACTTGCTTCGGCCATGTCTTTTTTTAAAGGCGTAGTATTGTCGAGGCTGTAGTATGTGCCCACTAGAACTGTCGGAGGCCCAGTGTAGACTCTTGACATGGACGAGTTTATTATAGCTCCTCATGAACGTCATTGGCTGACTGAGTCACTCTGGTGGAGTCCTGGCCATCCCAGATGTCTGTCTGTCTGTCTGCGTACATGTCGTGATGATGGACTCGGACATATCTACTTAGCCTCGAGTAAGCATCGTAGATGCCCTGTTTTGGACGTTGTGGTATCGCACCCTCTTCGCTTAACGAGGTACATATAGCAGTCCACTTTTGTAGCCCTGAACCCTAGTTTTCGGCCCCATCTCCGTCACGGACTTTGCTGACGAGGGAGTTTGAAGTAGACTTTCCTGCTGGGTGGACTTAGCGAGGTGCTTGTAGTCTTTTTGGAACCTACTGTACGAATGTGGGGGTTAGAGAAATTCATTTCACCCGTAGGCTCGGATTAATATCTCGCGCACTGTACAAAGAAGTTCCCAGGTGGTTTGAAGCGCTTGGGTACTGGGACAATGGGGCTCGTCGACTTTTCCCTGTTTGGGACGCCAACGGCCAAATATTCATACCACTCATGGTTGCGTTGACCGGCGGACCTGGCCGGTTTGGCCTCGTTGCTTCTCGCCTAAATATTCGGAGATGTACCGAATTTTTCGTTGCACGGAAGTCAAACCCTTGCTCCAGATTCTGGGGAAGTTTGAGCTGCACTAAATCATCTCCCACCTCGATGGAGGCACGAACGATCGCAGCTTCCTTTACAAGACACGTCCGACACCGTTGCTGGGAAATGGGGAGAAAGTTTGCCCGTGTATGCTGTTGTACATGTGTTTCTTCCGTCATTTCTGGAAAGCTTTCCTACAAGTTTCATGGTGTTAACTGGAGATATATGATCTTAGATATGGTATCCCTATGACCACACCTGGACCCTACGGAGTCTACGGTAGGATCTATAACCCAATTCGTGATTGTTTCAATCGTGTTTGCTTTGTGGAACGGACGGCTGAGAGCCCTACCAAGAAGCATCGTTCACGATTCGAACGCAGTCGTGTCACTCGGACGGAGATAGACCGTGACCGTAACAACTGCTGCTGCTGCAAGAGGTAAATGAGATGGGTAGGTGCCGGCACCAGGCCCCAGCCAGGTGGGTAATTTCTTTATTTTGACTGGCTGACGGATAACATACAATACAGATGAGGTTTTATGGGCGGTAGGAACTGCCAACGTACATTACTCGGAATATGAAGAAGTTTAACTTCCCGCAGGCAGCCTTGGAATTTACAGGTGGAACGCGGTTTCCCAAGTCAAGCGAATACCGTTGATACCCCACTACAGCAGCGAGTGAAAAGGGTTAAAATCCCAACAAGATTTAGCTTTTGGGTTAGATGGTCCGAATGGAATGGTCCAAAGGACAATAAAATCCTTAGTCCTCGTACCGATTGATCCTTAGAATTACACTGTGACAAGGTCTTATCTCCCCACTCCTCCATTGGGTCCTCAACGAACACAGCCTTTGTGGTCAGTGAAGTGGTAACTGAATGACCAAGTCCAAACTTAGCCGTACTCGGCTCACCGATTCCCGGGTGCAGATCTAACAAGAAGCTCCGTCCTGTGTAGTGGTGGTTTAAGGGATTTATACTGCTTATTTTGGTCGATCCATCGACGTTACGAAACTCCCGTCAAGCAAAAATTCGAACGAGTTCGTGTATGTCGAGTCTTCGAACCCTTGTTGGGAGAAAGCTATCTGTGAGCGTGGGCAGCTATCGCTCGCAGCCGTTTCAAAATTCCTTTCTCGTAGGCGGGGAACTCTATGCATCAATCAGTATACAGTCAACGGAGGCGATGAAGGGTGAATTCAAGCACGAGGAGGAACAATCTCAGTCAGTGGGCAGCTCTAACAGACGGCTTTGAGATTAAATCTGTGGCACTTGCCTAAATATAGAGAGGTCATAAGGTTGACACTGAACACGACCCAATACCGTTCCACCACGCGACCGACGGTGCAGTGAAGGGACGGGACGGGTTGCCACCATCCAAAGCCTAATTGTGAGTAGGGAGCCTGAGACCGAGCTCCAGTCCAAATCACCAACGTACACACAGAGCAGAACCAGGCAAGAAGCTCTGTGGCAAACTGCCCTTCCCCGGCCTGGGGTCATTTTCCTCGGTTAGCGAGACCCTCCCCAATGTTCGAACAAGGATCCACTATCCGGGATAAGCTTGCCTCTCGCAATAGAGAAGGGAGAAGTCCAGAGTGCCTCATTGCCTCGTCGCGTTGTTGTTATCAACGGAAATGAACGTTGAGTGGTTCATATGCCAGAGGTGACGCCGCCCGCTCCGCTGTAAGTAAATAGGATCATTAAGGCTACCCTCTGCCTCAATTCACATGTAGTCGCAGTAGCGTGCCCCAAATTATTTTGCGAGCATATCGGACCTGCCCTTTGAGAGTAAGCAGGTAGCTTGTTCCGCCCATCATCCAAAACTCATGGTTCAGCAGAGGGGAACCCGTCTTCATGTGCCTAAGAGCCCATGTGGTTACGCGGGTGTAGTTGACTAAATGGCGCCGATTTGGGGGACCTCGTACTAGCTTGGGGCCCACTTTACTTACGAGGTGAGGGACGGCTAGCGCTATGATTTATTTCCTGCGTTAAATGGACCTTATCGTACCACTGATATAAATTGGAGGATCGTACGTATAAATGGTTCATTTCCAAACAAGCTCTTTGCAACGTTGTTCTGCCGCGAGTCTGAAAGAGCGGGGATCAACACCGACTTTGCGTTGTACAGAATCTTGCAAAATTGGGTTACCTGGAAGATCAGACTTTGTGAACACGAATGACCACGGATTTCTGAGCCTCTCCTACGAAAAAGGGCAGGCAGCTTGGCAAATAGGGTATACGTATGTAGATTAAAGGATGCGGGATCCCAGGGTCCTGGTCAGAGCTTGGTAGCACACCTTGGAATATTCCAACACGTACGTTGGCCGAGTTTCGATTTCAGAAGCCCTCTTCGTCTCGGAGGAGATAGAGAACCGCCCTTTGGGCAGTAAGATGGTGTCCACAGGACGCAACGAGTTCTGAGAGACGGTGAGGAAATGTTTCGTGCCGACCTGCCGCTTGGAATGTGAGAAAAACAACAAAAGCAAATGAAAGAGAGCGTGATCCCGGTTGAATAGGCGTGTCCTCTTTCTCTCATGTTCATTTGCAGTCCCCCCACATTCTGGACAGTAAACACGTCGGTTTCCTCTATGGTCCCCGCCGTATTATTTTTATTCGAACTCCGTCACTCGGGGCTGGCTCAATGGCCGGCTGATATCTCCCTGGACGTATGATAGCGTCAGTGGACTTGGCCCTCCGAGGAACATGTATCAACGGAAGCAAGGAACGGTCTAGCTCCACTGTATCTAAATATGATCGGCAACCTGCATTCTGGGTCATCTTTTGTTCTAGCTTACAGGTAGGCCCGCCAACGCACGCACGCACACACACATCGGGGTGAACACTATTGGCCGTCGCATATGACGCTGATTCTCAAAGCCCGCGTTGTGGCGCGTGACGGTTTGCCTCACCTAGGCCCAAACTCCTTGCGCTCCTCTTTAACAGGAAATCAGACGAAAAAAGAGCAACAATATCAACCCTGCGGCCTACTTTTCGGGTAGTGAACGATTCTCCGTTTCCCAGGAGGCTGTAATCTCCGTTGACGATATCGTCTCGACTCTCCTAAGTGAATCGAATCTATGATCGTTGGCGCAGGGCTCTGCGCCCCTCAGCTCTATCTCTCAGACCTAGGCCACGAGATTGCCTGCGACATGCCCCTTGACCCAGGAAACGGGCTCGCGAGATTTTATCTGACTTCTGTGGAACGGGACACGAAACCAGCTACATCATCATCTGGAACTAGTCTCATGATGCACCTCCGTACGCACCGTTCGCTCCTCGAATAACGTTACGGTTTCGCCGTTTCCTCCCTTTCAACGCGAAGCGCGCGTTTTTTTTAATTTCCGTCACTTGTGCGGTCTCTCTTTCTCTTTTCGGAAAGGGTATGACCTCTCCGTCTTAGTATAAAGGTGCGCCTATCTGAGCTGCTCTGAATTCCCCAACCGACGAGCTATCAGAGCAAGTTCCCTTCACACCCCCCCTGGTTCTTCAAGCTCCGTATCAAGCCTCTCGTACTCGACTCACACACCACTCGCCTACGCATCAAAAAGCAGAAGCTCGACGGAACCTTCCCCTAACACACCCCAAACCCAACTTCTTACTCCTTAATACCTTTCATTGTTGCCATGGCCGTCTCCATCGCCACGTCTTCGCAATGCACCTGTGCGCACTCTGGCCACGAACACGCCTTGATTCGCTGCGGGTGCTCCAACAATCGCGCCCACACGCATGGTGATCCGCTTGAACATGCCGACGATGCGTTCCACCGCGTTTGGTGCTGCACTTGCATGAGCTACTGCTCCAAGGATGCGCAGTGCCCCCTCCCCCTCCCTGGTGTTCGATTGAATATGACGGGTGCGATTGTGACAAAGCAACAACGTTCGGCATTGCTTCAGTTGCCATATCATATCATCTCAATGCCATTCCGTAAGTCTCTTATCTCTTTCGCTACCGTCCAGTGCGATGCTGACGATGTTTTCATTTCAGAGGTGTTGACGTTTATTCGTACCTGGTTCGGCAAGACATTTTCGTTCAGGTCTTCTCAGGAATCTCAACCTGAGGTTCAACAGCAGCAATACCCTGCCGTTGTTGCTGTTGCGCCAGCCGAGAAAGCTCATTGTTAGACGAGAAGACGCTGAAACAGGAGGTTGTCCGATGGAGCTTGAACCCTCGTGGATTACGAATATTTGCCTAACGCTACGCCACTCGAGCGGCTCGTACAGGAGACGAGTGGCGCTTAAGTCGCATCAAGCACAGTTTGTCTTTCTATGTTGGCATTGCTATGTCTTCTTCTCGGCATCCAGCTGCACATTTTCCCTTTTCTTCGTATACTCTTATGTTATGGTGCCACTCAATTCTCCTAACAGATCGCTGCAGTGTATATGCTCTGTTTTTTTCCTCTGCTTTGTTCCCTCATGTTCATTTTGTCATGATCGATAGCCATCTGGCGTCCGTTCTTCGCCCTTTCGACTTATTTACCGCATTCACTTATGTAAATTATTCTGTTTCACCTCAGCAGTACGTATATACGCCATGTAGCAGCTATTCATTACATTTATTGAATGACTACGACCTGCCTTGCGGTCCGAACGCGAGGCTTCTGTCTCTTTGACACAACCCATATAACCTTAAGCGCCAGCGGGAACGGATAGATATGAGGCGGCGGCATTACTCACACTAACGTTCAACGAACTCATGATTCTCATCTCCGCTGTCAAGCCAGGGCTCATACCGTCATACCGTGAATGTTCCGCAACAGGATTGGCAACGTCCATTCCAACTTGAAAGGGCCGCTTTGAAAATTTCTTGCAACGCGCCCAGTATTTCCTCCAAAACACCCCGAGATCCGTCGTGTGACTTCCGGAGATGAACTGCAAGGACAGTTCAACCTTCAGGTGCTCCGATCGGAATGATGACTGCCACAGCTGTAGGATTCAGCGGAGTTGGGCGAGTAGGAATGCGTAAGTGAAGGCAGGCGGCCTTTTAGACGACGACAGTGATGTGGTCATGCGCGCGCACACATGAAGTGAAAGGAGAAAGAATTTCCGTTGAAAGAATGACTGAATGAATGAAACCCAAACTGAAACCTTGTTTCGTAAAGGATGTAGTAGGTACACACGGCGAACTTGAACGGATTTCTTTAGGTTTTCCTCTTGAGCCGTGGCTTGGGAAATTCTACCGGTGCGGCGAGGACTGCACGCTTTGTTTCGGCGACGCTATCCGCAATACCGAGTCTTGTGCGTTCTCGATCGCTGAGCTTGGAAATTTTACAGCCTGGAACAGGAAGAAGGGAAGGGTTGACGTCAGAGAGAGATTTCGTAGATGAAATGCGTGGTAGGTGATGCGTACCAAGGGTTTTGAAAAGCTGATTGATCCTAAAGAACGGGTGAACGTCAGCTAGAGGTCGTATGATGCCGTGCGTGGAAGGTATACGTACTCTGAAGTCTTCATACTCAGATCCTTGGAAATGGTTTCTGTATCTGCGGCGAAGTTTTCAAGCTTCAAGCATAGAGCGAACATATGAGTGAGAAGATTTGTTTTTGTTGCCGAAGTCGATTGGTGCCTAGAACAACATTGTACGTGAGTGACCGAGAAATTGAATGAGAAGCTTTGGATCCGTACAATACGGTGCCTCTGGGTACTTCTGTGAACCGTGATAGCAGGCTATCCGCGACAATCGTTGGTAGTGGGGCCAGCTTTTCGTAAATACGGTCTTTCTCGATATCCTTCTTAAAAGTCGCCTGGCGGAAGGCCAGCATGCCGGAGATATACAACAGAATCTTGCTGGAAAGCGAAATTAGAAACGAAACCAGCCTGAAAACAGAGAGCTGTACTAACAGATTCTTTTTCTTCGTCTTGGCCGAGTCCTTTGACGTGGTAATCGCCTTCAGTTGCCGTCTGACCCAATCGGAGTGCCGGTGGGGGAGCAGAGCAAGACGCTCCTTATCATTGGTCGTCGAATCGAACGCGCTAACCGATAATGCTTTCCACTCTGCTTCGGGAATGATATTGTGAAGCGGGTAGACATCATTGGGTTCGGTCGCGGTAGCATCAAACGAGGGTATGAGTCGGTTTGAATCTGCGAACTCTTTGGCTTCGTCTGGTGATATAGGTCAGGGAAGGTGCAGGCAGACACAAAGGCCTTAGGCTCACCTGTGGTCATCAACCCTTCTGCTCCCTTCTGGATGCTATCCATAACATAGTTCATGACTCCAGCCATAGCACCGATATCAACATGATTTCTCTCTTGTGCCCGAATGGCAGCCTTGGCTTTCTTTGTTCCGAAGGTGTCTCCGAGAGCATTCTTTGCCTCTCGGAACTGGGTTTTTGACGGAACTGCAGCGGGTTCGATAGATTTCAACGCCTTTACGGTATGCGTCAGGAGGTGAGGGGTTTTTGCCTGGGGTAGAAGCGTCACTTTTCCTGTGCGGCGATTATGTACTGCCAGGAAGTACCTGGATGTGTACGGATTAGGTCTGGGTGGTGCACTGGAGAATCGGGGACATACTGTGAGCCTGAATCCGCAGCTCTCTCTGTTTCCGCTTCGTTTGTCATGAACTCGACTACATCTGTTTCCCCAGCCAGCAGAATGTCGTCGTTTGGCTCGGCCTGGATTCCGTGTTCCAAATTTTTTGATTTCTTCCTGGCATAACATTTGAATGCCGTACTCTCTGGCGGTGTTACTGCTGGATAGCTGACTGCCGCCCCTCATCAGCACCTGAGACAGAGACATTACAGCGGTACTCACTGAGATATGGCCCACCCTTGCCTGTTTTCGTGCTGGAGAGCTCCACCGTTAGCTCGCGAGTCGGGGAATCGTCGCGTTTTCGCTTCCTGGAGCTGGATTTAGCAGCCGACATTTTTTGTCCCTGGACGAGCCCGTGCTGGACGACGAGTAGCTCTGCTCTCTCAGGGAAAGAGTATGGAGTATGGTGGAGGATGGGGTGGATGTATGATGTCGACGGGAAAAATATGGAATGTTTGGCCGCGTTACACTGGTGCTGTGATTCATCAGCCCCGTTCCTTATGCCCACCAACGGCCAAGGGCCTCAGTCACTCGTTTCATTTCTCGACTTATAATTTGTATGTGCTAACATTTATAGTGACCTTAGTCGAGTCATAAGTGACCACTCGCCTTAGCCCTGGCTCACAGGGACAAATTCATACCAGCTCCGTTGTTGCGGGTAGCGCGCGAAAAGCTGTTCAGGACACTCTCCTGCTACTCCCAAGCTCGGACCCTGCCATTCTTGTTGGGCCACAGACGCACGTCGCACTCGCCACAAGTTCTCTTGGGCCATACGCCATGGTGAAGGAGGAAGAGGCTTCCGTCTTGAACGGCCTATCTGTCGGACAAGGGGAAGCTATGTCGGTGGAAATCAACCCAAACCGAGACCTTAAGTCTGAACCAGAAGTCCAGTCGCCTGCAGAAGCTATGGCTAGTCCTAGCACCGAAGATGTTAAGCCATACAACACCCGCAAGAAGTCCTCGTCGACAAGCCCGCCGTTGGAGGCCCGGTCAAGTTCAGCATCCAAAAAATCAAGCCCCTCGCCCACCCCAGCAGCTGCAAACTCACGGAAACCGACCAATACGGCACCTCAACTTATCGGGCATCTCCCTATCGCCAGAGAAGAGGCTTTGCAGGCGTTCACCGAAATCCAGTATAACAATTATCAGACCAAGGCGCTGGGGAGGTCGAAAGAGATGTTCGAGAGCATGACGTGTGACTGCGCCTACGAGCACGGTAAGAGCTTTTCCTTGCAGTAGGCTACCGAATCGTCGTAGAAGACCCTTTCCTTCGTGTTCAACGGCATTAAGTAGTTTTGAGCTGTCCTCTGACCTCCCTTTTCTCACAGGCGTAGACAACGAGGACGATGCATGCGGTCCCTACTCAGACTGTATCAACCGACTCACTCAGGTGGAATGTCTTCCAGATGATTGTCGATGCCGCTCTCATTGCCAGAATCAACGGTAGGCAGCTCAGTCAGTGGCATATATTCGGGCTCTGAAGCCACTTCACAGGTTCCAGAAGCGACAGTACGCCAATATCGACATTGTGCTGACGGAGTTGAAGGGCTATGGTCTACGGGCAGAGGACTTTATACCCAAGTGCGTTATCACTAACGTCACCTCGGCCCTTTACTTACGGGATGGATGGGTAGGGATACTTTTATTTATGAGTATGTAGGCGACGTGGTCAAACCATCGACATTCCAGAAGAGAATGAGAGATTATGCACTGGAGGGGATTGAGCATTTTTATTTTATGATGCTTCAGAAGGACGAGGTGAGTCACAGCCCAAATCTGGTGTTCCGGCTCATCATAACGTACCCATTCAGTTTATCGACGCAACAAAGAGCGGAGGAATTGGTCGTTTCGCCAACCACAGCTGCAACCCCAACTGTTATGTCGCAAAATGGACTGTCGGCGAGTATGTGCGGATGGGTATCTTCTCGAAACGGGATATCCAGAAGCACGAAGAATTGACCTTCAACTACAACGTCGACCGATATGGGTGCGTTTGCTGCTTCAATAGGCTCATTGATCGCCTGGGATGTTCACTTCGGATTATAGACATCAAGCACAGACATGCTACTGCGGCGAGCCAAACTGCGTCGGGTATATCGGTGGCAAGACACAGACGGATATCGCCACGATGGACGACCTGTATCTCGATGGTAAGTTGATCACTTCCTACGGCTGCCATAATTTCTTCGACTCAAATCATCGCCCTTTAGCACTTGGTATCACCGATGAAGACGACGTCGCGGAACTCAAAGGCACCAAAAAGAAGAAAGGCAAGAAAATCGATGATCCAGATTTCATGGTGTGTTTTATCATACATTCAGCGCGGACATTACTCACTCTCTTTATCCTTCTCCCCTAGCCCACGGTCAAGACGATTGTCGAGAAAGAAGTACCTAAGGTGGTACAGGCTATTCGTCAGACTCAGAGCCGCAAGGTTTTGATGAACCTTCTTACACGCGTCAAGGTTCGGCGATTTCTTTCCCCCACTCCGTCGATTCCGCCTTCTAATCGGCGTTTTTCCTTCGCTGTGTCCGCCTTTTTGGTTTGCAGATTACGGAGGATCAAGCTGCGCTACGGCAAATCATGCGTCTTCGAGGGTATAGTGTTATGAAGAACGTGCTGGACGATCACAGTGAAGATGCCGACCTCATGGAAATGGTAACGTGTCGCTCAGTCTATTTGCCGTATCTGTGTCGTTGACGTCTCTTGTCTTGCAGGTTCTGCAATGTCTGAGGACCTGGCCGCTCATGAACAGGAATAAGGTGGACGACTCGGTGATCGATGTCTCCGTGGAGAAAGTGATCACTCTACACGAGCAACGCGAGTCGCTCAAGACTTTGGCCCAAGAGGTACGTATCTACACCTCCAGCTGTATTTCGTTCTGACGTCATCAATCTTCTAGTTGTTGGATCACTGGAGAGGCTTACCGACCTACAATCGAATACCGAAAAGAACCATCCAGGTAGGCGCCCACCGCTTGAGCAAGAATCGGTTCACTAGCTGACAGCTTTTTTATGCCATTTACAGTCAAGCGAAACATCATCTACAACACCTCAGGTTAAGGATGTTCAGCAACAACGCGAAGCGGCAGAACGTCGAAAACAAATGCTCGATGAGCTCTACGAACGACGAAAACGGGAGTTACGAGAACAAGCCGTGATGCAGCAAAACGACTTCCGGGCTCCAAAACGGATGCGGTTTGATGAGCAGCCAACCCAACAGCCAGAAAAACCCGCACCTCCGCCTATCGACAGCACTGCCGGGCATAAAGAGTCGCTCAAGTCGATCATCGCGAATGTGGGGGCGAGATTGGAGATGGAGAAAAAGGCGACTGCGGCCAAGGCTGAAGCAGAAGCTAAGGCCGCTGCGGATAAGGCTGCGCGCGTTGAGAAGAAGAAGGCGAGAGCGGCGAAGAAGGCCGCGGAGAAGAAGATGTCGGAAGAGCAGAAGGTGGCGATGAAGGAGAAGAGGTTGCTCAAGCTGGTTGGGGCGGTCGTGGTCAAGTGTATGTCGAAGTATGCGAAAGGGTTGAATAGGGACCAGTTCAAGAAGTATGCGAAGGAGGTGAGGATGATCAACTTGTCCTCTATATCTGCCTGGATGGATGAGGCTAACATCACTTTGTAGTTGACTCAAATCATCGCTGACAAGGAGAAGAAGTCGTCGAGCTTCAAGGAAAGCCGTCTCGAATCTTTATCGGAGGAGAAGCAGACGAAAATCAAAAAGTTCTCGAAGGAATACATCGCCAAAGTCAATCGCAAGATAGAGGCGAAGAACGCTCATCGACCGTCTGCGTCTTTGACGCCCACTAATGCCACCGCGTCAAGCTCGACACACACTCCCAGGTCAGCCGATGGTCAGGACGGCGATATCTCAATGGCCAATGGGACAGGTGATATGAGTATGACTGTCGAGGAAGCCATGGGTATGGACCCGGAGTCGGACGATGATGGGGATGACGATGCGGATGGGGATGAAGACGATGAGGCTGCAGGTGCTACTGGAGGAGACTTCGCTGCGCCTGGCCCTTCTGTAATCCCTGACCCGTGGAATGACGTCCATCATCCGCCACCGCCCTCAGCTGACGAACCGATGGACGTATGGGGACACGAGCAGTGGGCTGAGCCTGGATGGGAATCCACGGATCCCCGACGGCGTGAGGACTTGCATCTCGTAGCTCCATAATACATACGTTACTGTACTGCCCGTTTACTCACTAAGGGTCTTTAACTTACTTTTTTAACTTAAATCTCTTAATGTCTGAACACTTTCGCTTTCTGTGGAGTTTCTCATGAATAGACGATTTTTACATACAAAACCGAAACGAAGATAGCACGAAAGCAAATACAGGGGACGAAATGTTAAGGATGGGAGATGCAATAAATAGTTGTCAAATACCGCGTTATGCAGCACGGCTTCAGATTAATATGAGCCGACAATTACGATAAAAAGTCGATTGGGTCGGGGTCGTTGTCTTCTATGGGTGGCAAGGGCTCTCTCATTCGAATCATGACACTCTTACGAGGGCCCTTGATTGAGGTGCGAGATTTCGTGCGAGACTGTCAAAATGAACAGATTAGATCGAGAAAGAAGACCATTAGAAGTGGCCATACCCTGTTTTGCGCCGTCCGCCCTTCTGAAGTATCGGACACTGGAGTGTTTTCTTTCTGTAGTTTCGAACGCCTTACAGCTCTACAAGAATAGTGTCAGTCAAAACCGAAAGCATGTGAGCCACTTTTAGATGCTTACCGTTTCTGTGATTTCTTCGACTGCGTAGCCTTCTCTGCAGATATAGCCTGGTGCTCGTCTACCTCTTGCAAAGGCAAAGTCTTTGCCTTCTTCTTGGAGCGCTCTGTTTCTGCAGGCTGAGAAGCAGCGGGTCGTTTCCCTCTCGCTTTGGAAGTTGATGTGTCGCTCGCCTTGGGTTCATCGGACGGTTTGGCCTTCCCAGTTGTTCTGGCCTTTGACGATGTAGGTTTCGTGCTAGGCTCTGGGGTCTCAACTGAAGAATCTGGAGGCTCGAGTACGCTCTTGGGGAATTTATTTTTCTTCTTGGGAGGTTCGGGGGAGGGAGGTGGTGAGGGAACTGACGGAAGAATCCCCTCTTCTGGTGGTGGCTTGGTTTTGGCCGTGGCCTTGCCTCTGCCCTTGCCCTTTGCTGGAGCCGCCTTCTTTGGTTTGGGTACTTCACTATCAACTTCACCTGGTGCTGTTGTTGTTCTTGCTCTCTTCTTAACTGGCTCCGGAGAAGACAAGGGTAGATTAGGCTTTTGTGACCTTGCTTCTATTTTCAGAGAGTTTTCGTCTTCGTCTTCCTCCTGGACGATGCTCAGCTTCCGTTTCATGGACTTCACCTTCGAGTCGGGTAGTGGTGAAGTCAGGGGTGCTTCACCGTCGGTCGCTTCATCCAGGCCTTTCGACTTCGGTTTACGAGCGTTTCGTCCGCGAGACTTCGGAGGTATAGGAGGATCGTCGTCGTCGCTATTAACCGCTGTCGACGAGGCTCGAGAGGTCGAAGATTCTTCAGAGGGCTCAGGTGGGATGGTAGGTAAGAGGAAGCGTCCTACGCACCTGGTGCACGAGCCGTGTCTTGCTTTGCCTTTCCGGCGGCTTTCGTAGGCTTGCTTGCTTTGGGGGTGCAGGCAGTCCTAGGCTTCCTCGTGGCTTTCTTTCCTGGTTTCTTCACAGGTTCATCGTCCTCCTCATTGCCAGTAATAGTGGAAGATTTCTCCGCCTTTCTCGACCTTGGAGCTGGTCCTGGAGATTTAGTCAGAACGTGAATCAGAGACAGCCGAACAAGCTCACCAGGGTCCGGTGTTGAAGCACCCTCGCGTGTATTACGGCTAGATTTAGTAGCTAGGAGAAAGAAGAAAGCGGAATTTAGCCCAAATCGCGTCTACTCGAGGAACGAATAGCCCTGCCTTGTTTCTTCTTGTTCTGTGTCGTTATTGCTTTGGTACTTGTAGCTTTCTTCCTGGGGCTCCGTCTCACCGTGGACGAGCCAACAGAAATGTTTCCCGTTGTCAACGCAGTGGATGAAGCAAGAGAGACCCTCTTCCCCTTTCCAGCTGTCGGACTCGCTGGTGGCTTCTGGGGTGAACACGACCTTGAGCGCGACCGTCTTGTCTTCGATGGAGACAGATCCTTTCGCCCCAGTAGTATGTCGGCTAGGGTGTTACGATTGGTGGGTACAAATATTCTGAAAATACGAGGCGCTTGTCAAGAAACTGCCGAATACACGAAGTTGAGCACGTACCCACCCCGGTCGCGAAAACGCGACTGCTGGCGTTGAAGTCTTTGCTGACGGCTTTCTTCGACATTTTTCACCGCTGAGCTCGGGACTGCACGAGGATTCGGCGTCGTGAGCTCTTTACCATGACCGTTCATGAAAACCGACCAAAGACGAGACGAAACAAACCAGGATTGACGCCCGGTGGCCACGCTTGTGGCTGTGCGATCGCGTTTGATGGCTTTCCAAGTTCGGGCTCACGTCTGATTGATCCAAACCACCACCATCCCTCTCATCGATTTGAGATCTTGCGACAAAGTCACCTCATACTAGCAGCTAGAACGTATCAAGAAGGTATTTTACTTTTGACTGCTTCATTTACAACGATTCTCACCTGTTCTCAGCCCCGATGGCCACGGCATCTGCCAACGCGCCAATCCTGGAGTTCACGCATGATACGGGTGTTATTATGTGAGTTCATTCGATCATGCTTGGGAGCGAGTTGCTTCTAACGTGCTTGCAGCATTTTGGCAGCAAGACCTCAGCTCAAGCATGCCGTACGCTATCGCTGTTGGATTGGTCCAGTGCCTGGCTAATCTCCCATTAGTTTTGCGTGTCGCTCACAAAGAAAGGATTCAACTCGACCACTGGACCCTCGGATGCGAACAACATTCAATACTCTGAGCCGTATCATCTCCAAGAATCTGTTGAATACACCGAGAGCGCGGTTGAAGGCAGAAAACCGGCCCAACGTCGTATTTTCTGCGTACAGCTGCTTTCATTGACGGAGTTTTCGAGTGGAAACCCCTCAGTCAATGTGGACATCTTCGCCGATTTATGTGCTCTTTTGGCTACCCTGTGCGTCCCAGTGCCTTCCTCCGCCTTGTGTTTTCATATTGCTGACGAGCGAACAGGAGCATGCGTTCCCAACCGTTCCTCGGCTTCCTGTACCTCGGCGAGTCCAAGATCCCTCGCATTGGAGGAGCCGCCGGGACATTGATTGAGCAACTGGCCAAGTATATTATCGGTCGCGGTCGCTCACAGTTCGCGTTTGTCTCCGTGTCTTGGGCTGATCGGCTCGTCAGAGAATCTGTCTTGGCCGGCAATGAAAAGAAGATACACGAGCTGCTTGATCGAACCTTCCGCGAGGCTGGATCTTCGTCCGAGGCTGGATCCTTGCAGCTTCAGCACCTGCAGATGCTACGACTTACTCGCGACGCTGAATCTTCGGCGGATATCATTCGGGCTTTTGTGAATAACCCTGCGTCTATCTCCTCGAGGCCTCTACTGCAAGACCAATTGCCTAACAAACCCAGACTGTCAGACACGTCCATTGGGCAGGATTTTGACTCTAAACTGAGGGCTGTATTGCTCGAGTTGAGCAATGATCTACTGGAAGAGAAAGATAAAAAAGATCTATTCTCTGAGCACATGGACACTGTATTTCAGCACCACTCTGGCTTTCTTGAACTCCATTCATACGAAAAAGTTAGGGAGAGTATCAGTTGGAGTGCTATAAAAAGTGTCGTTGCAGAAATTGCCAAGGATACTTCTTTTGTCTTGTGAGTCATATTGAACACTTTTCTTTCTCTTGTATATTTATTTGCTTTGACCAGGTTGTTTGACAGAGATTCTACTCTTGCATCCAAGTCTGAGGTCAGACCGATTCAAACAATTTCACTTATGTATACTGACAATATATTCAATAGCCCCAGAAATTGCAACCCCACTTTCCCCTGATTCCAGCTGGGAATAATACATACTTTATCTTGGTGCCTACATTTCTCAGTACACCTGGTGATGCTTTGATCTTTGCTCAGGTATACAGATGCCTTGCATTCCTGTGAGCCATTTTTGCTTTCAAACTGACACGAAGCTCAAACTTGAACTTTAGAAACACCTTTGATCTTGAGTTGCTTGGCATTACTTACTGTTGGCCTAACAGCCCTGAAATTCAGGCTAAGGTCTGTTGCAATCTCAAGCAACTTTCTAAAATCTGTGGCACCACTTCCCTTGATCATTTGGTCCTACTCAAATCCACCTGGCAATCAGCAGATCGAGATTCTGATGTTCTGGAGCTTGTTCCCAAGGCCAAACTCTTGGCAAAAAATGGGCAAGATGTATCTGCTTTGAAAGCTGATATCATTCAAGTCTTGAAGGCTGCTACAGCCCAGGTCTTATCTGAACACAAGCAGTCTGGCTTTGATCTCAAGTCAAAGATTGCTCTATGTCAAGAGATTAGGACCAAGACTTCAATTTCTGGAACATCTGCTGGGGTTGCAGTCTTACAGTTTCTTACTGAAGAACTTGCCAAGAAGAAGGATGATCTCATAGTTTATGACTCCTCAAGTTTTGACCCTGGCTTTCTGCATCATATCTGGCACAATCAGATCACAACACTATTTTCTCAATGGGGCATTATTCGCTTTTCAGGAAGCTCAAGCATTTACCAGAACATTGAAGAAGAGCTTCAGAAAGATGCAAATGTGCAAAAGGCTATTGCCCGATTAGAAGCAATTCATAGTGTGCATTCCAAGTCTCAAAAGAGTGGGCATCGACTAGCTCAACTAGGAGGTCTTTACAGTGCACAGTTTGCTGCACATGGAGATGGCACAGATCTGTCCAACACTATCAAGTGCTATGATGAAGCTGTTGCTTCTCTTGATCCAGACAGTCCTCAGAGGGCTGAATATCTCTCAACTTTGGGTTCACACTTGGAGAAAAGATGTCAACTTTTTGGCCAGAAGGATGATCTTGTGAATGCTATTCGTGTGTGCCAAGAAGCAGTTGATGCATTTGCTGAAAGCCTTGACTCTTCTGTTCCCAGCAACCTCCGCAAAGCCCTGGCTGCTCATAAAGTGGCAGTTATTCTCAAAAGAAAATTTGAGGATGACATGAACAACATAGGAATAGACAAGTCTGATGTCAGTGACATTGAGAAGGCAATTCTTCACCTCCACAATGCTGAACACCTTGTCCCTCATGGCCACCAGGCTTCCTTCATCATTTATGGTGATCTCTGCCACTCACATGTTCTCAAAAGTCAATACTATGCTTACAAAAATGACAGCCAGCAGGCTATGACCATGATTGAAACAGCTATGGATGAATACAACAAGACTTTGCCAGAACCTGGTCCATCCCATCCTGCCTATGCTATGATTCTGGATGCAAAATGCCAGGCATACTCCAAACACTACAAACTTGTTGAAGTCAAAAAGCTGCCAGTGGCTTCAAAGTACGCTGTTGATATCCAAGAGGCAATCAGAGCTGGTGAAATGGCTGTGAGCCATAGTCATGAAGAAGGCACAAGCCAGGAATGCAAATACCTGTTGAATTTGGGAAAGGCCTACTGGTATCTGCATGAGAGCTCTCCTGGGGCACAATCTACTGCCTCTACACCTGTTGAAAGCTCTTCACCTTTGTCCAAGGCCATAGAATGCTTTTTCCAATCAGTGTTATGCAAGATTGGAGACCATATGACCAGGTTCAAAAGTGCAAGAAACTGGGCCAAAGTTGAGACAAAGAAAGCAACTATTGCCAAACTCAAAGCCTCAGAGTCAAGTATGGTTCTCAAGGCCTATGAATGCTGCATTGTTCTTCTGGCTCAGATTGCTGGAGAAGAAATTCCTTTGTATGAGCAGTATAGGCGGCTGGAAAAAATCCAGAAAATTGTCTACCAAGCAACTGCTGCAGCTATTGACTGTGCAAAGCTGGACAAGGCTGTTGAATTTTTTGAGGAAGGAAGATCTGTTATCTGGAAGCACTACTTCAAGCATGATGTCATTATGCAGGCTTTAGAGAATGAGAACCCCAAACTGGCAAAAGAGTGGAGCAATTACCGGGCACAGCTGAGGGCAAAAGAGACAGATGAAGCCAATTCTAACCTCAGAATGGAGGAGATTGTTCTAGGTAAAGAAGCTTCCCAAAGCTCAGCATTTGGCTTTATCACAAAAGGCTTGGAAAGAGTAGGAAGTGCAATCAAACAGATTGCTGAGTTTGCCTCTTTTGGCCTGTATCAAAATCTCTCGTTGCTGGACAAGGCTACTGAGCATGGCTCTATCATTCTGATAAATCTTTACAATGAGAAATGTGATGCTCTCATTTTACAGAAGAAGAAGCCTGTTACACATGTCAGACTGCCAAAGATGAGTTCTGTGGTTGCTACTAGGCTACAGAAGAATCTCAAAGCAGCAATTGGAGGCAGAGCAGGAAGAGGCTTTGTAAATGCAACTGTGGGTCCAGGAAAAGGTGGAATGGGAGCTATACTGAAGACATTGTGGGAAACTGTGGTAGAGCCTATTGTGAAAAGCCTAGAGGTAAGTTTGCTATTTTTATTTTTTTCAAATTTGACATTTGCTCATGCTGTGTGATGTGTTATCTAGAGTTCCACTCCACGCAACAGCCATATATTCTGGTGTTTGTCAGGCCCACTTTCATTCTTGCCACTCCATGCAGCAGGTGATTATACCAAGCCCAAGATACCTGAGTTTTACTCCTCCTACATTCCCAACATACTCTCACTCCTCAGAAGCACCACCAATCAGTCTTCTAAGAAGGGAAAATTCCAGCTTTTAGCTATTGCCCAATCAGAGACACCGTGGGGACTACTTCCTAAAACTCTTGATGAGGTTTGCTACTTGAAAGAGCATAAAGTGGCCCAAAAGCACACCACAGCACTCATCAACAAAGAAGCAACTGTGGAGAGGGTCAAAAAGGAACTCATAAAATCTCAATGGGTGCACTTTGCATGCCATGGAGTCCAAGATCCAGTGGATGGGCTGACAAGTGCTCTGATCCTGGATCAAGAGGAAAGACTCACTCTTAAAGACTTGGTTGCACTCAAGATACCCCATGCAGAGTTTGCCTTTCTATCTGCCTGTCAGACAGCCAAGGGTGATATCACACTCCCTGAAGAACATATCCATCTTGCTGCAGGAATGTTGACTGCAGGATACCAAGGTGTCATTGCAACCATGTGGAGTATCGATGACAAGGATGGATTGGAAATTGCCAAACTGGTGTATGAATACCTCTTCAAGGATACAAAGGGAGCAGGGCTGATTTATGGTACTGGACTTGAGAGCCTGGATTCTAAAAATGCTGTAAAGGCATTGAACGAGGCTGTGAAAAAGTTGAGGGAAAAGCCTGGTGTTAGCTTCGAGCGCTGGGTTCCCTTTGTCCACATTGGCTTATAGTTTGCGTATTATTTCAAATCTGTGTAATCATAGTACAATGTATGCATTCCAATACAAAATTGATTTCAAAACTTACTTCACAACTTGCCATATGAAGTGAATCCATCCACAACTGTCGCTCTAACCTGCGCCTTCAAAATCTCGCTGTAATCTTCGTCGTCGGTCATGATATCACGGTCGAGAATCACAAAGTCGGCTTTCTTCCCAGGCTCCAAGCTACCGATGCTGTCCTCCGAGAAGGATGCGTAGGCGGGATCGTAAGTCATGCCTTTGAGTGCTTGGGCACGAGTGAGTTTCTCCAACGGGTACCTGGTTTTTATCACGAATCAAGACTCAACCGTAGATTTGAAAGGAAAGGAGAAAGGGGCTTACCATCCGCCTGCTCCGTGTGGTGAGGTTCCCGTGACTCTTGAGAGACGAGAGACAGCGGCGTAGAACCCTAGCAATGGATTCACGCCCTCGACAGGGAAATCGGAGCCGAGAGGAAGAACGTGGTTAGGTGATGCCCTGGTAAGAACAACGGTAAGAGTGCTGTCGTATGTTCAGCGAGAGATTATTTACTGTAGAAGAGTTTGATAGGCGTATGCGCGTTTGATTCGGTCGTGGCCCTGCGATGTTCGGGAGATTGAGGTCAGAAGGAAACTGCGAAGCGAGGGGAGACGAAACGCACCAGACGCGTCTCCGCGTACCACATATCCGATGTTCTACCCGTCCGTGAAAAAGGAGGTTAGTGTTAAGCCCATGAGCTGGTGCTAGTAAGATAACTTACGCATGGGTGGGTTGAACGCTTGCAATCACTGAGAACCGGCGAGGGAAGTCGATTCTGTCACTCCTGTCAACGAATTGACGTGAAGATCACTCACCACCCAGTCGTCCTATTCTTTCCTCTAGATCTCCTTTCCCAAAAATCTGTGCGTGCTCGATTCGAGGTCGATTCGTCCGAACGTCATACCTGAACTTCTTCCCGGCGTTATCATCGAGAGCGGGTAACGAAAGCAGTTCTTCGAAGATATCGAGCACGACGTTGTTTGCTCGGTCGCCAATGCAGTGGATGTTCTGAGGCCGTGCTAGGATGTTAGATTTTATTGAGAAGCTAGCATCAGGATATTCACCGTTTGCCAGCCATCTTCCCAGAACTTCGTTACAAGGCTCTTCAGAACTTCCGGACGTGTCTGCATGATTCCTGTCGTACTCGGGTCGTCGGAATAAGGCTCGAGGAGGGCGGCACCCCAAGAGCCCAAGGCGCCTGTCAAATAAGGGCATGTTAGTCAATCGGTCCGAACCCAAAAAAATGCTAAAAGCATAATTGACAAGGAGAACTGTGATGAACATACCATCGGTGAAGAGTTTGACGGCTCGTAGGTTGAGTCTCCCGTGTTTCCCGTAGTTGAAGAGCTTAGGAAACGAGGTCGTATCGTTGCCCCAGTATTCGGTCGAGGGAGAGTAACCCATGAGGTACATCCGGAGTGGGAGTTTGCCTGCATCTGCAATTCTATCGCAGAAGACTAAGAAAGGGTAAATTCAAAGGCAGGGTGTGCCGTGCGTACTTGCGGTAGAAAGCGATGAACCGTGAATTCGTGTCGGCGTCATGGATGGACGTGAGCCCGTATTTGAGAGCGAGTTCGATCGTTGCATCGAAATATTCTTGCATTTGGTCTTCTGTCCATTGAGGTGCGGGGATGAGGTTCATCGCTTTATCCATGAAGATACCTAGAAGGGAAAGGTCGCGTCAGTTACAGACGATGGAGCCACAATCACAATTGACGGTGGGGGGGGAACTCACCGGTGGGTGTTCCATCATCGAACCTCAGAATTTTTCCTCCATCTTTCTCGACTTCGCCATCCTGAGAAGGTGGAGGTAGTTTCCCGCTCTCTTGCATGATTTCTAGGACGCGTGGAGAGACCCATTTTGCGTGTCCATCGATTCGGCTGAGCGATATGGGTCGGCCTTTGAGGATCGGTGAATCGTCTAAATCTGCCTACACGAGCATACATAAGCAGAATTGAGAGGATGATGAGAAAGAACAGGACTCACAGCAGTCGGGAACTCGGCACCCTGGCCTCCATTCCACTTCGTCTGGTCCCACCCCATACCCTCAACCCATCGGTCCCTGTCATTCTGGAAGTCCGCTGGATGGTCAAGAACGTACTTCTCCAAAGCCTCGATAACGTCGTGCAGAGACCTGGTCTCTACGAGAGGTAGCTGAAGCATGTACCCGTTCTCGATGACGTGCGCATGGGCATCTGTGAAGCCTGGGTAGAGTGCTTCGTTGGGTTGGAGGTGGATGATTCTGGGTGAAGGTTGTATAGCTCCGATGATCTTCTCGAGGGTATTCTCAATAATTTCTGGGATCGAAAAGATATTCAAGGTGGAGAATGTATCGGGAAGACGGGTTGTGAGTTGGGAGAACGAGAGTTTGTATCGTGAACGGCGGTCTTGAACGGTCAATTGGTGCACCTCATCTACAGACAGCCGGTAGTGAGTTCCGAGTCATTCAAGGATGTCAAGGACGGCTTTCACATACTCAAAGACCCAACGGCCACAATCCTATCGCCATGAACCGACAAACACTCCACACGTGCTGGAGACGCGACAGTGTAGATGCGACTGGCTGGAGAGCATACAATATAGGTTTTCCCAGCCTCCTTCGTTGTCGACCAAGCTAGGAATAAGCTCGAGCTCGTTGCCAAAGCTAAGAGGAGGGGTTTCAGGAGCATGGCCTCCTACTGCTCGTCGCGGCCTAAGTCGTCGGGCCCATCAACATGAGCTTAAGTTTAAAGGACGTGCGTGGGAACAAATGGGCGCCTATTAGCGGCGCTGATCCGCTTCGGCGTGGACGAGGTGACCAACGGGATGGGGGGGAGAGGATACTCAGAGGGCACAGCGTGGTACCTGAGCATGCTATATATCTACCTCCAACCGGAAAATGCGTCGAATAATTATGGTATAATTTCCAAATCTTTCCTACGTCTTACTGTACGTGTGTCTGTCTACCCTGTGTATGATCCACTATTACTTCTTTCACGAGTCTTAAGCTTCAGTTTCCTCCGAGTCGAGACAAATATGTTAGAGAACACCGATCCAAAGAGCATAAGTAAGTGTGATCCACCCTCATCCGACCCCTCTATCCCTACCCCATTCTACTAGGTGACCGATCAAGACTCCGCTCCGCCCTCGGCTCTCAGCAACGCACTTGGAGGATTCAGATGACTCGTACCTCCTCCAATGCTCCCCCTCCTACTCTGCGCTCGACTGCCCGCTCTGCTATTAAGTCGGCTCATATCGTCGTAATCACTCCCTTCGGCTTTCAAGTCTTCCCGACCCATCTTGGCAAGCTTGGGGTCGAAGATCCTATTACGATATCCGCGAACCATGCGTTCGATGAGGTCGGAGGTCGAGATTCCTGGAGTGCGTCGGGTGGGAAGGAATTTGCCTGGTGTGCCGTGGAGAGCGAGAAACGTAGTCAGTAAACCGAGGCAGTTGATTGGGTGAAGGAGACCTACCTAAGCTCTTTGCGAACCCGTACACATCTTCGTATCCGGCGCTTTGATATGCCTCTTCGTCATGCGCGACGTAGTCGATCTGGTGCTTTTCGATGAACGCAGCGTCGATAACCCACGGTGCATCTTCGACGACTTCGTCTACCCAACGGCAGTGGCGGACACCTTCCAGACTGTTTTCAAAAACAAAATTGAGCTATGAAATCATATCGGACAGAAGGAACGCGGACCAACCGTTCTGGGTGATACATCACAGTACGCGCTTTGTGCTGGTGGACTTGTTCATCGGAGTTGACACCAACGAGCAGATGGACATCGGGGAAAGACAATTTCGCTTGCCTCAGCTGTAAGGCGTGACTACAAGTCAGGTCAGTCTTCGCAATCGCAAAAGATAAGTAAAGAAGTCGACGCACCCAAAGTGGAACAAGTCGTACACCCCATCAGCGTAGATCCTGACCGGCCTGTCTTTCGGGGGGCGATTGATACTGTAGCCTCTTTTTCTCGTCGTCTTGCTCTTGACTTCGTGAACGGCCTCGCCCTCTCCAGAAGGCTCCCCTGACGGAACTTTGATGACGATCTTTCCCGTGCTCTCCAGCAGCTCAACCTCGCCTTCCGGGCCATCTTCGATCGCTTTACGTACGAAGGCCTGGATGTCTTCAGGGGTTAAGGCAGCAGGGTTGAAGCTCGAGGCAGCGATAGCGGCGACGGGTGGTTCGTGGGGATGGGTAGCACTGGTCGACGAAAATGTTGGCGATGGGGGGGTCACCGGTGAGTACACGGGTGACGAGGGGGAGGGGGGAGAGGCAGGTTGTGGTTGTGACGGTTGGGTGGAGATCGGAGCCCCTGTAAAGGCGGCTCCACCAGCAGTAGCACTGGGTAACTTGCTGACGGGTATGCTCATGGTGCTCGTGCTGGAGGTGGGATTCTGGTAGAAAGCTCCCTGCTGTAGCTGGGTGGGTGCGTCGGGGGTGGTGGTTGTCGTGGAGGTGGCGACGCTGGGTGAGCGGGTGGTGGTGGTGCTCTCCACGTCTCCGTCGTAGGTGGGAGAGTCGACGCCGTCCGAGTCGCTGAGGACGATGTGGGAGTGGGCGAGGTGACTGTGGGTGTGCCTGTTGACTGCACCCCCCGAGGGCTTGACGTGCCCCGCCCTGGTGCTGGGCAAGGAGGACTGGGCGGGTGCGGGAGGGTTGTGGCGGGCGATCGGGGCTGATACGGAATCGTCGGTGAGGGGATCATTGTCCTCCTCGGACCTGGAGAAAATTTCAAGACGAGCAGCGGGCATGATAGAGGGAGAAAACATACGCGTCGTAGGCGGGGGAGTCGAGGGAACTGTGCATCTGGTGGTACTTTCCGAACGAGCGCTTGGAGTGCAGCGTCCTTGACGACATTTGTTTGAGCGATAGTGAGGGTGGAGAGAAATCGATTCATCAGATATCAAATGCTTTTGGTCGGAGCTTCTCGGCCGATATTGACGTCACATCAGTGGCGATCCCCTTCTCATTCCTCGGACGGCAGTTGGCTATCCATCTCATGCAAGGACGGCCATCTTGTTGCGACATCATCGAATCAAGGGGCCTCGTACTTAACCGTCTTTACCATGAATAATCTACCTGTCACCTGCAATGTTTCCTCTCACCCTTCACTCGCAATCATCCCTCGCCGTCCCGTCCTTTCAGTGGGCTCAACTCAATGCTTCAGTCAACGGGAGGTTGCATCCGAGCATCCCTTTTGCCCAGCCGTGCTACGTCGACTTTAACTCGTCCGCATGTCTTGACATCAGAGCAAGCTACCTTGACGAAGGTAACCCGAATTCACCTCTCAAGACTTGGAGCCAGTAGTGACATCCCTCATAGTCGCTAGGTCGACGGTGCCGACAGCCTTCATCCAGACTCAATGGGAGACTTGTCAGGCAACGAAAGAACATTGTCTCCTGGATTGGAGGAACCCTGACCTCGAGGACCCAACACAGCAGTCTCGCTGTCAGAGCGGGAGTCTCCCGCAGTACTATGTACGTTGCATACTAGGACCCGTTCATCTCCACCTTCCCTCCGAAGGATGCTGATCCCCTGGTCTTCGCAGATTGATGTTCAACACGCTAAAGATGTCAAGGCAGCATTCCGTTTCTCGAAGAGTGCCAAAGTTCCTCTGACGATCAAGAATACCGGGGTATGCCTCGCTCCGTGGAGTGGTATGCATACTCACTCATCACCTTCTCCATAGCATGACTATATCGGACGGAGCAGCGCTCCCGGATCTCTTGGTCTCTGGGTATGCATCACTACTTTTCCTGGCACACCGAGTGACTGATAAAATTAAACTCAAAGCTCCATAACCTCCAAGACGTACGTCGCCGTCTCACATACTTTATTCCAGACGAACATGACCCCTAACTCTCCTTGGTAACCAGCGTTCATTTAATCCTGCATTCATTCCTCAAGGATGTGGAGGTCTCGGTCCGACGCCTAGCGTCACACTAGGCGTAAGTTCTCCCTTTTCCTCCGTATCCAGCGGCATGATTTGAAACTGCCTTGATTCAACTATGATCCTTTAGGCTGGCGTTCGATGGGGAGACGCACATAAATTTGCCCACGAACATAACATTACGCTTGTAGGCGGTAGGTTTCAATCTTCCGTTGAACCGATTCTATTCTAGGATACGGCTAATTAAGGATACTGATTATACCGATTTGTTGATTTGTGCGTCTATTTACAGGTAGCGATAAATCCGTCGGGGCTGTGGGTGGCTGGCTGCAGGGTGGGGGGCACGGAGCTTTATCAAACACGATGGGACTTGGTGCAGATCGAGTGGTTCGTCTACCTCATCCCAAAGTCTTTCAGCCAACTTACTACTTCTTTTTCGCCAAGCTTGAATTCCAAGTTGTCACACCCGACGGCGAACTCAGAATTGCGAACGAGTGCCAAAACTCTGATTTGTTCTGGGCCTTACGAGGCGGTACGTATTAGTCTATGTCATGGAATGAAACGGCTTACATATGCAAAAAAACAAGGCGGAGGAGGGACGTTCGGGGTTGTGCTATCCGCCACCGTTCGCGCCTCACCCCCGGTGAAACTCCAGACTCTGATTCTGACTTGGTCTAGCCCAAATGCTACGCGTACCAAGGAGGCGTGGACGATCTTCACGGACGCTAGCGTTCAGTTAGCGGAAGAGGGGTGGGGAGGGTACGTCATGGCCAACGTGTTCGTGCTGATAAACCCCAAGTTTGCGAGTTGGGATGAGGCAAAGGCAGGTGGGATTAAGAGGTTGGTTGAATGGGGGCAGAAGATACAGCTGGAAGATCAGGAACGAAAGGGGAAGAGCGTGACAACATTAGTCATGAAAGAGTTTCCGAGTTGGATGATTTTCTTTGAGGTGTTCACGAGTCGGTTTGTTGCAGTGAGTATTGAAATCTTCCTTCGTTCTTTTTGCGCTGACTTTGTCCGGAATGACAGAGCGTCGGAAAGAATTTGGCCCTCGCCTCCCGCCTCATCCCGACCTCCCTCTTCCAAACACCAGAAAATCGAAGCTCCCTCGTCGACGCGCTGATCGAAGCCAACTCTGTTCCCACCAACCCCAGTCTCATCATTTTATTTACTACACCGTACTCTACTCCCGACGCTGAAAGAAAGACGAGCGTCCACCCTGCGTGGAGGGAAAGTATGTACCATATCACGGTGGTGGAGCCGTGGGCTTGGAATGCGACGAAGCGGGAGATGGAGGAGGCGTATGAGACCGTTGGTAAGAGTGTTGATGGGCTGAGAAAGCTTACGCGTGAGGTTGGAGCCAGCGCCGCCTACTCGGTATGTTCCTCTTTCAACGGTCCATGTGAAACGAACTAACGATGAATGGATTGAAGAACGAGGCGGATGTGTATGAACCTGATTGGGAGAGCGCTTTCTGGGGCGAGAACTACCCTCGACTTTTGGATATAAAGAGAAAGTATGACCCAGACCAGCTGCTCGACTGCTGGCATTGTGGTAAATTTACCTCCCCGTTCTATCCTGAGACTAAGGCTGACGGTGCTCTTTTCGTTTCAGTCGGGTTCAAGAAGTCGTCAAACCAAAGATTTGGCTGCTACTTAGATCTTTAGAGCTACGTGTAGTGTTTATCTGCTAATAGAGACGTCATTTAAGCTCCGAGGTTCACTTTCAGCATCCCGACGTGGTGGCGCTAATCGCGCATCAGGAGATAAGCGCCGTCCGGGCCGGTTCCCCGCTACCCGAGTCCTAGCGTTACTGTTAACGCTTGTGGCAAGTATTCCAGCGATCAGCTCGCGAGTTCTTTGGACTCAGTGACTCGTGATTACTCTGTATCCCCGCATGCTCCCGAAAGAATATGATGCTAAACAAAATACAACGCCATCCAACCCGTGCAATGGAAAGAAGAAGGAAGTGAGCTGTGGACGATATCACTCATCGATGGAAGGAGCTCGCGATACTGCGGATATCACCTGTATCCATATCTCTGGAGCCCGATCTTGACGGGCCTTTCATCTATTTCATGAGAGAGTTGGCACCTCATTTGGTAGTACTCTTTCTACAACCCTTCACATTGCCTTCACAACAGTGTAATCGATGGTGTTTGTCCGTCCTCTTTTTCTCACCCCTTGTTGAGTCCTCTTTGGTATGCGTGGATATGCTCAGGTGTGCGCTGTTGACAGAACGTTGACATGGCACGGTCAGATTGAGATGAGGTGCCACCATCAAAAACGTTACTTGTTAGTTAACTCTGAGATCCACGTTTTTGTGTGATTCGTACAGATGACGATGGTTTGTTTGCGCTCAGCGGCCGCTCCCCGAGGGATGCCCTTGTATTATAAACTGAAACTCGTACTGTAGAACTGCGGGGGCCGAGAGCCAGAAGCTTACAGCGGCCAGGCTGGCCCGTTTCCGAGCTCATGAATGAGTTTCATCGAGATCAGAAAGGCAAGGTCTCGAGTGCGCTGTACTAGTAGTACAGTGATGGAGTCATATACATACTTGCTACAGTTCGGCAAAGTGTGATGAGTAATACAGGCTAGAAAGATAGACGGTAAATTATTGCATAAGGTGAATGGACAATAGGGTCGATGCTGGGGTGGGAAATCGTAAGTTGAAGTCATCGTAATTATGAAGCCACATTCCGCTTCCTCAGATCGACCAATAGAGGCCCTCTGCACAGTGTTAACCGATCGGTCAACGTATTCTCCCATCCCTCTACGTCAAAGCCCTCCTGAAATTCCAGCTCAAACTTCCTGGTGAGCAAAGCTATGACATAGCGCAGCTCCATCAAAGCGAGCGGTTTCCCAGCACAGTTCGCCGGCCCTGTGGAGAAAGGGATGAACGCGCACTTGTCATGGATAATTGGGGCTCCAGACGGATTACTCGAGTCTTCAGCATCAGAAGAAGTGACAGACGCGGAGTCGCTTTCCTCTGTCGAAGACGATGATCCTTCTTGGTTCTTCGCGTCCGATGAGGAGGACGTGGAGGAAGCGCTGAGAATCCACCGATCAGGCCAGAACCTGTCTGGATTCGAAAAGTACCTTGGGTCCCGATGCAGGACGTACGGGGGTACCTGGACGTTTGTGCCTTCCGGGAGGAACCTGGTAAACGACGTCAGATAAGTGCCTCATTCAGTCATGTCAAAGAAACGTTTGGCGGGGTGGGAAGAAGGAGGAGAGCTGGACAGTGGCGGAACCCGACTCGGGTTACGGTGTATAGGACCCGCCGTGACAGCGAGTGGAGAGACAATTGACAGCAACAGTCATATCGTCATACCAGGGCTCCTAAGCAAGATGAAAGGAGGTTTGCGGTGATCAGGTACTCACATAGAGCTTCCTAGCATCTTGCCGCCACTGCCGATCTTGGGTGCTCTTTGCACGGAGGTTGGGACAGGCGCATGAATTCTGAGACTTTCGTTTCTGTGCGCGATCACAAAGAAAAGGCAATTAATAAGGATCACGTTAGTAAACCGCCCATAGAATAGCTCCAAAGATCCTAAAAGAGTACTATGAAAGAAAGAAAGGAAGAAGAAAGGAAGATAATGGTATATTAAAAGGACTCGGGTGCACTTACATGACCGCATTCAGGTATGGCAGCTGAGCTAGCCTGTCCGGAGGGGGCAGTGGGTCGCTACCACCATCTTCTGAGCAGACTTCATCGATCTCCATCTGCAGCCGCTTGTAGCACTCTGGATGGCGGAGTAAGGAGTAGAACGTAGTGGCTAGTGCGGACGAGGTGGTGTCTGATCCAGCAAGTATCGCTAGGACAGAGTTGGCCATGATGGTCGGGAGAGGGGACGTTGTGAAATTGGGGTCGACGGCTTGAATCTGGGTGAGAAAAGAAATGAATACAAGTTCATATACGTTATGCCGGAGGCCAAAGACCAACCTTATGATAGAATAGGTCTTTCTTAGTCACCGTTCGTGAGGCGCGGTTCTTCGCCTGCTCCAGAGCGAAAGCACCGAATGCGCGTAGCTTGTTGTTGATGTAAGGCGTAGCTCGAGCGATTCTGGCGAGCCAAGGGACGTGTTGGACGACCGTTGGAAGCCTGCATCATGCAGTGAGCAGCGCATTTAGAGCGGGGTGAGAGGCAAGACTTTTTACCGTTGCGCGTCTTCCATGTCTTTGACAAAGCCATTCACGTCTCCGTCTTTCATTAATCGAAAATCGACAGTAAACCTGAAGCGAATAAGGAGATTGTAAGTAATTTTAACCGTTTGTTAGACTTTTCATGAAGCATACGCGACGTCTCCCATGAAATCAAACCTATAATGGATGAAAAAACGTCAATCAGACTTGTACGAGTTAAAAAGGGAGCTCGAAAAAATCCTAAGAAAGAAAAGAGGTGAATAAAATCGACGTACGCAAAGAAACTAGCCCACTGAGCCAAGTCGACCTTTGCTACTCCCCCTCCTCCTCTCTGCATCTGCCCAGATTGAAGTCCTTGGGTTTGTACTTGTGCAGCTTGGTCTTGATCGCATAGTTCCTCCAACCGAACAGCCAAGAATCCGGCCCTCGACACGAGCATCTCCTCGTAATCTTTGAGAGGCCCAGTCGCAAACGCCTTATTCCATGGCTTTCGAAGCTCGGCGTGCCTGTCGAGATCTCGGACGCCGATCAAGTGGTTGTTGATGTTGAAGTTCTTTGATGGGAGGATCCGCCTGCCTTCCCAAACTAAAATGAATGAATGAATGAATGAATTAATAGTAGATGGTGGATTGTGGAGTGTGGACGGTTAGTGGATGAACAATTGGTTAGATGGTCAGTTAGTAGATCCGGGATGTATGGAATTAGTTCGTTAGCGTTTACGTTGGTAGGCAAGCAAGGGTAGTAGAAGCCAGAGTCGAGTAAGTCGATTTGATTTGGGCGTAAAGGGTTGGGTAGGGAGTAGGGGTTAAGAGTGGCGGTTGCAGCGAAGACAAGAACGTGTTAGGTCGGTCAGACAGCCCAGGGTTAGGCGGAGATATAGGGTAAAATGGATTTAATTCAAACAAAATCGGTTACAAGGAAAAGCCACGTACGCGGTCCTTTCGGCATACCCTTATTCCCGAGTATGAAGGGAATCAAGTCTGTCTGGACAATCGACAGTTCGTTTGGACCTGAATTCAACGGGGTGGAGTGTCAGCCATTCAATTCTTTACTCCGGACAGCGATGATCCCGTGAAGAGAAAGAAGTAAAGAAGGAAGGAACCGCAGAAGAAAGGCAGAAGAAGAGAAGCAATGCGCGACCGCGGTTGGCGTGTGCGTGCACGAACACGGGGAAGAGTAAGAGTCACTCGCTTCCGGAAAGGAATTCAAAGAACAATTGACTGTGCCACACACCTATCCTCACTATCGGTCCGAATTTATCATGAAGGCGTTTAAGCTCAACATGATACTTCCCCTTGAACCCGTGCCACGCAGGTGCAAACTTGGTTACACGCCAGAGCAATGGACCAGGATACCCAGCGAGAGGGTGGAGTGGGGAAATCCGGTACAACGTCATGGAGCAGAACAGCGACGTCAAGAAGACGGAGAAGGAGACGAGGAGACAGCGTGGTAGTGAGGGGATGTGCAGAGTGAGTAGAGAAGCGGGAACTAGCGGGAGAGACAATAGGACTGAAGCGAGTTTCCAGTAGTTCTCGGGCTCGTGCCTGCGACAATAGAGGTGCACGCCCTGATAGTAGTCGAGACCATCGTGGATGAGGAAGCGATTTAGTCAAGACGGACAAACGGATGTGGAGGGCGCGACGTACGACTCCCGCGATCACATCAAGGATCAGAGCTTGTTGTATGGAGGACGAGGACGACATGGTTCCAGCGAGGTCGACAACCCACTCAACTTGGATTGGGGGGAGGGTCCAAAGGGACTTGGCTTGGAGAGTGGGGGGAGGAGGGACGAACGACAGAATCTCGACAGATCGTCGCCGCCACAATTTATATAGATACGACCTGACCTGACCTCCGTCTTCCGGGCCCTGGCGCCTTCTATCGCCATCAGCCATACCAACTTAGTTCATCTGGGCAATTAGAATTGAGAACGGACGGAGATAATACTGCATGTAGGCAATGACCGAATGGGCAGAGGTATGTCACGGTATAACGTATTCCGTGCCCCCACAAGCGATGCCAGATCGCTGTTTGAAGCTTGTAGATTTGGAGAAACAGGCCGGGTCAGTTATATCGGGTTGCTATCTAGCCCTATCTCAGGTACTCAAAAGCACAGACAGAACATACGTACGTACATGGACTACACGGCAAAAGTTGCCAAGCTCCCAAGGTTCGTTCCATTGGCGAGCAGCGCGCGCACTAGTAAGTACTTGGTTTATCGTGGAATGGGCCAGCAGATGCATAGCCTTTTCATCGATAGGGAGCCTAGCCATCATCATTTTTGACATCGTCGGTCATTGGAACATGTTTAATGTCGTTTTAGGTCAAAAGTCGCAAGTTTGGTGGAGGTGGGTGATAGACAAGAAAGGATTTGATTTGGCAAGTCCGATTCGCAGGGTTAGCTCTGTGACGGGTGCAATAAAACTGTCCTGAAGGAGAAAAGCGTCATGATCACAGCCAGCCGAATGAAAAGTTAGGGGCTATTGTCTTTTTGCGGAATCCGATGTGTGGCCACCCGTCCGTTGTGGGCGTACGTCCAAGGGTGTTCCAGCGGGACAAGATGAGCTGCGCGTATCGATCAGGTGTTTGAAAGATGAGTTTGAAACGCTCAGAGAGTATAATCTATTTTTTCCGTTCGCTTTCTGGCGAAGATTCTTTGGCAGGCCCTGTGAGTCTCCGCGAACTTAGAAGCTATCCTCGTGTTGTTGGGTCTCTCGGGCAAAGTTATCTATTGGACCTTGGAACTAATTCTTGCGGTCTCGGCGGGGGAGGGGAATGTACACGCTAGGATTATCCGGGGTTCAAGCTGATGAGCGGTGCACCTCCTACGTTGTCCAGGCTTTGGGGTTCCGGCATTGAAGAAGTCAATTGCAACCCTGAAACCCCAGCCTGATGAAATCTAGCTGTTTTCTTTACTCGCAGTAGCGGGAGCGCTAATGTATTCAGGAACTAGAGGATAAGAATACACGTCCGTAGCCTTGGGCACGCTCCGAGTCGGAGGAGTATCCTTCCGGGACTCGGAGCCCACCCGCCGCGTCAGTTTCTTACTCCTCCTTCCCCCCGATTTCTCGCAAGTTCTTGCGAACTGGAAGCGTTGAGCCAAGCTATCGATGGTGAGTTCTGTGAGGTCCTCGAATGCCGTTATCTTTTAATGAAAGAAAAGGACCCACACTGAACAAAAGGTGCCACGCCGAAAGCTGGAGCTTCGGGCTTCATCTTGGTTTCCCTCCTACTGGAGTTGGATCACGAGTGTACAATTAAATTAATCCGAGTCGGAATGGATGACCCTTTGACTTTTCCTCCGTTTGCTTATATGTGGCTGGTGGGTGAACAGTTTTAGGTTTGAGGGTCAGCAGGCCAACATGGAGAATACGTACTTTCCACTTTCTGATTTCTAGCGCTTCAATCGGGGGCGTTTCGTCCAAATGAATAGAAGAATCGCGGAAGCTAGCGTTGTTGTGGTGGTGAAAACCCCCCTTTCCTTCCGGGTCGCTCAATAGCCATTCACCGTGAAATGTCGATGAGTGCACCGGCTAGTTGGGTTGGGCAAGTGTAGAGCCAGATCCGAAACAGGTCCAAGTCGGGCGAAGGCATACTTCCTCTGCCTATGGTTTTGGTCACACAAAGAAAAGACAAGAAGTGTGCATAGTTATCCATGACTCGGTGCTCGTCATCACTCGGCACCCAAGAGGTTTCTGAGATGTTGCCAGCAGCGAGGAATCTTTGGAGCGCTGTCAAACCGGTCTCTGGTGAAGTCCTCTGCTCGTTGGTAATTTCGGCAAGGGAAGGTCGACCGTTGGCGGAAGGGGTTTGTCACCAGCTGGGCCGTCCTTTGTGCGCTGGCATACGTAACAAGCCACGACCAGCGTTTGCTTGGAAGTGATAGCAGTCGTGGAAATGACGATGTCATGTGTTGGCGTTGGCCGGAAAGTGGCTCGCAAGCCTACGGCTGAGCCGCTTATACGACGAGAGGTGACTGACGTTTCCGAATTACCGCAGTCACCACCGACCATGCGCTGGTGGTGGTAAAGTAATTTAAGACGCCAGAGAGGAAATGACTGTTGCGGAGTAGCTGTCGATCTTGGGATGGCAATAAGCGTGAAACGGATAAATTTTTGGCTACGCTGCGGTGGACGTAAAACCGGAAATTGGAATAAATATAAACGGGGGTTTGTTTCGACGGACGTACTGCGGTGGCACGGCGAGGAAATTGCAATGACTCGGCAGAGAGAAAGAAAGAGTCAATTGAACGCGCCCTCGGAAACAGGCTCGGTGATCCCCATTTACGTTGCCGGCGGAGAGAGTGCTGCGTCGGACGCGTCTCTCCTTCTCCTTCTCCCCATTCCAGTCTCTCCTTCTTCTCTTTCTTGTCCCCTACCTATCCTCGCATAATTCTTTTCATTTTCTTGCTCCAATGACCCACCAGCCTCTCTCTTTCTACCAGCAACAGCAACGGCCTCAGACACAGACCTACTACGCGTCAGGTGCGTCTTGTCCTCGGCGCCTATCACTCATGCTGACCGTGACCAGGCCCTGCTGTGAAGAGGCAGAGCCACCAATACTTCCAGCAACCAATACTGTACGCACGCCCCCACTTTCCTTTCAATTTGACCCTCACCCTTTCACTCTAGTATGCCCTCGTATAATAACCCACAACACCCCTACCAGCAGGCGGTGTACCCAGACTCACAGGGCTGGTATGGCGCCTCGTACCCCTACCAGCATGCTGCTCCAGGAGTGGTGTCCATGTCTATCTACACACCCCAGCAACAACTGCAGCTTCAGCAACAACACCGCACACCATCCTCGTCGCATATGCAGCTCAGTCCTATTCAGGTCCCGCAGCAGAGCCCGTCGAGTCCTGCTGGGATGACCTTATCGCCTCTGCATTCGCCTTACAGCACCCAAGGGAGCTTGAGCCTCCTTCACCCTCCCCAGGCTCAATCGCCGGGGAATCACCCCCGATCGCCACCTGGGCTGCCTCATCCGCCCCATTTGAGCGCTGCCAGTTTGTCGCCTACGACCTATGCGCCGGGGACGGGTGGCATGCACGTGTATTATACAACGACGAGTGGCAACACTAGTGCCGCTGCTCAACAGCCAGTGCGGCCTTCTCAACAGCAGCAAATGGGCCTCATGCATCATCATCAACATCATTATCAGGTTAATGGACATGGGCATGGACTTTGGTCCGAGGAGTATGTCAATGCCGTATCCCATCTTCCCCCTCCTCCTCCTGCGGCTGCAGCTGCCACTGCGAATCCGACGAGCGGTGTGGCGACTACTACCGTGACAACCACTTCAACAGAGATGCACGAGTCGTGGAAGTCGAGGTTGGCCCCGTTACCTGGCTTTGTGTCTCGTCCGCACTTGTTGCCTCCTGCTATTAGGAGCGCCTCTGCGTCTCTGCAACAATCCCTTCCTCCCCTTCAAGGTTCTGCGAGTGGAAAAGCTGGTCCGAGTGCGATTCAGATCAAAGCACCACCGGGGAAGTCCAATGTGAACGCGAAGGAAGGCGTTAGCGTTATGGTTAACGGAGATGGGAATAGTCCAGGGAAGAAGAGTGACATTCAGGAGAAGCAGAAGCCAAAATTGGCGTTGTCCCTATTACCTCCAAAGTCATTCATGGAGCCGTCGGCGCAGGTCAGTCAGAGCCCGGTAGGGCCTACGAGGAACGGTGATATTCCTGTGCTTTCGACAATTAGTGAGCAGGATGAGGAAGAGGAGGAGGAAGAGGAGGCTGAAGAGGGAGATGGCGGTGGAGAGACGGTTGTAGTGGTGGAAGCGGACGACGCCGCAGGTGCTCCGCCCTCGGCTGGGGGGAGTGAGGTCGTCAGGAGTCCAGGGAGCACACAGGTGCGTTTATTCATCTCATTTTATTTTCTTCGTTGAATCACTGACATATCACCCTTTGTTCTATCTACGATACAGGACACAATGCTCCTCTCACCCCACTTCAGCGATAGTAGCAATTTCCAATTCGACATATATGCAGACCCTTTCATCCCACAATATCTTAAAGATGTTCAAATGCAGCCTCACACGCTCACACCACTTCCCCCAATACCCGTCTACCCCACTTCAGCGTACCTACAAGAGTATCTGACGCCGAAGAAGGTGGCGGAGGTGCATAAGAAAGTGATGGGGCTAGGGCTGTTGGCGTATGGACCTCCACCGTCAGGGAGGATGTTGCTGTCGTCTCCGTTGACGCCAGGATCCGCCACAGGAGGACTCGTTGGAAAACACCATCACCAACCACAGCAGCACCAACACCTCCCTCCACTAACACCCCAAACCTACTACGCCCATTTCACCCATCTCCTCCGATGGGAACTCGACGCTCAAGCTACACAAAAAGAGTGTTTGATTCTCTGGAAGACGAATGTGAAAGTGGTGAATTGGGAGGAGGGGACGTTTGCGGTTTATGTGCCGAGTGTGCGGGGAGAGTATATGGAGGCGGGGAGTAGGGTGGGTGTGGGTGTGGGGGATTTGGTGCATTTGAGGGAGGTGGTGGAGTTTGCGGTTGGGGAGGTGCCTGGGAGTGCTGGGAGTAATAATGGGAGAGGAGGGGAAGGGGGGAACAAGGAGACGGTGATGAGTGGGCAGGGGACGGGGAGGGCCTTCGAAGGACGGGTTGTGGTTGTTAGGAAGAGGGAGGGGTTCGTGCGTGAGTTCCCTTACCTCCTTTTTTTCAAGAAATCGATTTACTGATTATTTGTTCGCACAGATATGTACAGTCCAACTCTGAAACAGCACATTCAGACGTACACGCCGCCTACACCTACGACGATGTTCTCAGACGGATGGCCGGTGTTCACGCCGCAAGATAGCCTACCGTATTTGTTCAACGTGACTTTCATGTTGAACGCGAGGCCGTTGTGTGTGATGGAGCAAGCGGTGAACGTCATAGGAAGGCTTCTACTCGATTCCTCACCCTCGTCTTCCCCTAAGTCTAATCTTTCAAATGGCCACAATTTGCCCAAGAATCCCAGCCCGAATAGCCCGAGTGCGCTGAGACGCGCCAAAATCGAAGCTGCTGGTGCTGTCATTGCAGCTGGGCAGGCCAAGGACGGCACACCATCGCCGAATGGGAACGGGGGTTTGAATTTGACGAGGTCGTGGTTGTTCCCTGAGGAAGAGGACTTGGGGTCTTCGTGGAGGGTGGATGGGATGACGATTCAGGCGGGAGAGTGGTTTGATCCGGGCTTGAATGACGAGCAAAAGGTGGGTGATCGTGTTCAGGTTTTGATGTTATAAGGCTTATACTTTGGGTTGCGTTTGATGTAGTCTGCGGTCAAGGCGATCTCGTTGACGCATTCAATCGTCCCGCATTTGATCAGTGGGCCACCTGGGACAGGTAAAACGAGGTGAGTAATTTTCGAACAGCAACACGAGCTGATTGATTGATTGACGATCATGAATGTAGGACTGTGGTTGAGACGGTCTTGCAGATCCTGCGTCTCCAACCAGAAGCGTGCATCTTGCTTTGCGCACCGTCGAATCCCGCTACGGACACCCTTGTGCAGAGGCTCAGAACGCACCTGGGCCCGAGAGAGATGTTCAGGCTAAACGATATGCACAGGACGTTTGCTGAAGTGCCTGATGAGATTACGCAGTATACCTGTAAGCCTCGCCCCTCCTGCCCCATCTTCCTTCCGCGTTGACAATTGCCTCTCCTGTTATTAGATATCGAGAACGATCGGTATGCTCTACCTCATTGGCAGACGTTCTTGAAGTATCGAGTGGTTGTGACGGCGTGTATGGATGCGTCGATCATCTTGGGTGCCGACTTGGGCAATTTGGGGTTGATGGATATGGAGGATGAGATGATGAGTAGTCTTCATCCTCATGGTGGGAGTACAAGGAGGGGTGGGAAGAGCCTTGTCAGGCCGCATTGGACGCATCTGATTATTGATGAGGTGGGTTTTTTCTCCAGAGCTCTCTGATTCGTTCTTTATGTGCAATTTTGGGCTGACATCGATTGCTTAGGCTGCGCAAGGGAGCGAACCGGAGCTCATGATACCGGTTTCAGTCGTTACTGTTCATTCGAAATACTTGAAGACTTATAATAGCCAACATACTGATCCTACACTTACCGATACCGATGTTGTGATCCCCAGACTTGTGCTTTGTGGAGATCCTAATCAGCGTACGTCTTGATCATCTCTTTCATTGGCGGGGAGTTGACGTGGATCTTGTTGTAGTGGGGCCTATGATCAGCTCTGAGGACGCTCGGACCGGAGAACTCGATGTCTCCCTCCTTGAGCGTTTATTCGAAAGAGCCTTGTTTGCCCCGTCGAAAGCCAGACCAAGATCGTCGTCGCTCATTCATCTCTCTACTGCATCATACCAGCAACACCAAAATCCAACACAACAGCAAATAATGAAACAAAACCAAAAACAACAACAATCTGCCTCGTATGCGTCTGCTGTCTCGGGATATTCTTCAAACGATTTATTGTCTAGTGCTAATTTCTCGAGTTTTGTTACTTCTTCTAATTCTACTGCTACTTTTGTTGATGTTTCTAGTTCTACTACGTCTACTTTTACTGCTAGTTATGATTCTACTTTTAGGTATAGGCCGTATACTAATCTCGTAAAGGTGCGTTTCTCTTTCGATCTCTCTCACCGATGTGTACACTGACGCCCGTTTTCTATTTCTTTCCACTCTTACAGAACTACCGCAGTCATCCGGTTATTTTGATGCCCCCTTCTGCTATATTTTATAATGATACATTAGAGCCGTGTGCGAAGAACGGGTCGGTGACGTGGTCGGGGCTGGCGAATCCGCAATTACCCCTCAAGTTCATTGGGCATAATCACCCGGAGGCTACGAATGACGAGGTACGTCCTTCTTTCTCTGCCCACTCCTTACTCCCGCCCCCGACCAGTCTAAATGGATGAATGAAACTGACAATGCACTTCTTTAGCGCGCGACATGGTACAACAAAGGCGAAATCCGCAAAATCGTCGATGCCATCAAATCAATGTTGGCGGATAACTTGTTGTCGACGCCGCCTTTGAGGCCTGCGCATATTGGAGTGATGGCGCCATGGAGGGAGCAGGTGTGGAAGTTGCGTGAGGAGCTGAGGAAGGAGCAGTTGCATGCAGTCAGCGTGGGTACGGTGGAGGACTTCCAGGGAAGGGAGAGCAGGGTTGTCATTATTTCTTGTGTGAGGAGTAATCCGAGGTTTTTGGCTGAGGATGCGAGGAGGGGGTTGGGGGTGTATCATGAGAGGAAGAGGTGAGTTTCTGATGAGTACTCTTGAAAGTGGAAAGCTGATTTCTGTGGCTTAGGATGAACGTGGCAATTACGCGCGCTAGAGAGCTGTTGGTTGTGGTTGGGAATGGGGGGCTGTTGCAGAAGGACCCCTATTGGAAGAGCTTTTTGCAGTTTGCCTTGAGGAATAAACTGTGTGTATTCTTCCCTCTTTTATTTGATACCCCATTGATTCGTTTCCATTCTAGCTATGTGGGACCTGAACTCGACCTCGAATTTGATGGCAACTACATCTCTCGCTTGGAGTCGCAGCTGCTACACTCGGTAGAGGATACGGCTGAGTTTGATGAGGAGGAGCAAGGTATCTTGGTTGCGGGTGGGCTGGCGAGGGAAGTTCTGAGCGAGTGAGGACCTTTTGCACTGGCAGAGTATAGTCAGTTGTACGTAGTGTAATTGGACGCACGTCACAGCAGACCTTCCACAACGCGAGTGGAATTTCTTGGGGACATTGAGTCTTGTGAGTACAGTCGGCGCCTTCTACTAGGGGCCGATATAAACTGCAAATATAATGACGCTGTCTGTGCGCAAGCAAGTTGATCTCAGCTCAGCCTCATGTCCTCGTGTGAACGATGAGATGCCATATATAATAGGCTCTCGCAGCACTTCTTCCCCTCGTATTCACCTTCGCGTTGACCATGTCCCTGCTCTCCACCCTCATGAACACTGCTGGAAGATCGGCATCCGGTGCACCCGAAGTTGATTCGTCTGGTGACGAGTATTACTCGAATGATGACGATCACCGTTCGATCCCCAGCGATGATAATTACGATGACCATTCAGGTTGGCGCCCAGCTTTTGGAGATCCTCCATCGCGGAGACCTCTTTCTGGAGGATCAAGACGAGGTACAAATCCGCGGCCTCCAGTACCTCCACCTAGAACGACCTCGTTGGACGGATTATGCGTGGTAGGTCCGCGAGTTTTGAGGGCACAGGATCCTCGGCGCTAACACACCCCATTGGTAGATTTGCGAGGAGAAGCCTGCGTATCGGAATGGTCAAAAAGCATTTCCGACTTGCGGGTTCGGGTGTGCTCAAGTCCTGAAAACTCGTTGTGAAGTCAAGTTCTCTCTCACCGCGTCCCGCAATCCTGTGTTGAACTCTCATGCAGGTGTGTTATGCTCGGCCGAAGTACAGCCATAACGGAAAGTCGTTTCCCACTTGTGGAACAACTTGCGCGAACGTATTGAAAGCTGCACAGAATGTGAAGACAATGTGCATTGTAGGTGATCGTTTTTACGAGCCATGCAAGGGCTCAATACCTTTGAATTTAGCAATGCAAGGTGAAGCCCAAACTCGTTTCCGATGGTGTAACCTATCCGCATTGTGGCAATCGCTGTCGCAATGCTGCACAGACAAGCAATCCAGTTCGCCTTCCAGGTAAATGGTTTTCTCTGGTGGCAGCCATGCTGCTTACTCTCATCGGGCAGATCATTTGCCATCCGCCTGGGAGACCCTCAAGGTTCGAGCACAGGGGCGGGCTCCATGCTTGCTCGAAGTTCCGAGAGGGTTGGATCAGTACCAGCAAGGTAAAGGCCTGGCATGCGGCGCAGAATGCGTTGTTCTTTTGAACTGATCCTGGAATAGTATGTGATACCTTTCTCTCGGATTGGACTAGTCGAAGGAGAGCACCTCCAGCGATTGATGGTGTCTTCAAAGTTGTTCAGAACACGGCCGTTGCACTCCGTCATGGCGAATACAAGTGAGCTTTGCATCCCCGTCTTAGGCTTCAACCACTTATTCACATCGAACCTGCAGAGAATACATAAGATCGCAGGGAGGATCCTTCACCGAAACCCGCCGTTGGGTCGGAGTGAAGCGCAAGTGCCATTCCACAGGTTTCGCTAACGGCATCTCTAAACCATGCAAGACGTACGGATGCAGCCTATGTGATGTGATCAATCGCAATATCTTCAGTTCTGTGGATTATCCTCGTTCTGTTCCTCTCTCAGGACACGCCAATAGGTTCGATCGCAGATTTGGTCCCTTGATTTTTTTCTGACGAAGTTCGTACCACTCGCAGGGCGGACAGACTTGCATTTGAGGAGCCCCAACCCCAGCTAAAGGCTATGTTTCTCACCAAGGTCGTCGCCGGACGTGTGCCTAAGCTGACATCCGACGAAGCTATGGATTCCAGCGGGAACGATATGGTCCGTTATGCAATAATTCGATCGATTGGGGGCTCTTTGGCTGACGCCTGATCATGACAGATCCAGCTCATTACTTACAAGGATGGACAGCGGGTCATTTCCGACCAAGTGCTCGTCTTCAATAGCGACGCAATCAGCCCTCGCTATATCGTCTTCTATCGATAGTCTGGGCTTTTCTGCGCATCTGCTTCAAAGTAAAGTTTCTGTTCGTCCAGCCTCCCGCCTGATCATAAAATAAAAATAGTATTCTCGATCCAACTCAGTAAGCAGACTAGATCTCATGGGAGGCAACGTCATCTGGTCAGCCACCCCGCCCAGCGGGATATTTAAACGTATGGTTGGGCTATTTTTCGAGCCCTCAATTCTTCTCGCCCTTCGAACCTCGCGCGTCTATATTGTGAGACGATGGTCCTACCGGCGGTACTTCCCGCCCTAGGCCTCGGCTGCAATATAGCCTCACTTGTAACACTCGTCTTACACACGCTCGCCTCAAGTCTGTCTATACCTTTTGAACCCAATACCATTCACCGCTCCCTCAATCTCGATTGCCAACTTCGCCTAAGGAACGTAGTCGAGGTTTCAACCCTATTCGAACCCGTCCCCGTCACCATTGCCTTTGATGTTCCAGCCACCGTCATCATACCTGTTGGAAGCGACGTCGCTTTCCCCGTCGAAACTGGTCTTGTCCTCTTTGCCCATCCGTCTTCACCTGCCTCTTTTCGGCCCCGCATCTGTAACTGGCATCGTGAAAGCAATCCTCTCAAGGAACTTCTCAGGCCTCATACTCCTCGCATCCACTGGTCCACCACTCGAAATGCTGTTTGGTCTCCCTCGACTACCTTGCTCGCTATCTTCCGGGACGTCCGCGACTTTCTAGCAAAGTTTTTCGAGTTCTCTGTCCACGGTCTCGTGGAAATGGGAATCCGCAAAATCGCGCTGTGCATCGTCGTCTTGACGTGGGCTTGCGCCACTCTAGGACATGATTCAGGAGAACTGGAATATACGTCTGCCGCCTCTGGATGCCGTCAGCAGATGGTAGAACGGGACAGGGTCGCTGGGAACCACTCCTCGGATCGTGGACAGGATTCTCCCAAGGGCGGCGCACAGTGTGGAATGGACGATAGCTATCAGCCGGACGGAGGTAGCACACCTCCCAGCCCCACGCTAGACCGTAGTCATAGCGAGGAGCTGTCCGCCGATTCAGCCGTTGAACGTCTCTGCGCCTCACCTCCCTCTCTATCACCTCTACCAGCTTCTGGGTTGGACAGCTATCAGGGGGTCACTCTTCCTGCAGTCTTCCTTCACTTCCGAATCGTCCCTCTCGTATTTCTGTGGGCTGTTAGCTGGTCATTCGAATGGAGCGAGAACGACATGGATATCCTGGCGCAGTCTCTTGGACTTGGCCCATTCGAGTTGCCTCCTGATGGTCTTTTGCAGTGGCTCGAATACCTTTCTCCTGGTTTCTTGGCCTCGCTCATCGATGAAAGAATTTACCGTCCTTCGCTTGTCGTGCTGGACGATGGTTGGTCATATCTCTCCCAACAGTGGTCTCGTGCCCTCCCCGATCTCGTCGACGGCTTGGACTTCGTCATGGACAATGCTGCGCTTTTGCCTTTGGCCCTGGTGCTTTTCAAGCACCGCTCCAGGGTGGTCCAGTCGCCCCAATACGCTCAGGTTCTTTCGTTTGCCGCCACAGTCCACCATTGGGGACTCAGACTGGCTTCTCAATCTCGCTACTATGGCTTGATTCAGTCCTATCCTCTAGGGCTGGAGACCAGTGTGGTCGCATCGTCCTTGATCGTGCCTTGTATCCTCGCTGCTACCGAGGAACTATTGGAAATGGTCACAGAGGCCGTATGGAGGAAGGAATTTGGTGCAAACTGGCGCCGACCAGGAGCGCGTCCTAGGTCCCGTCCTCAAAAAGGCTTTCCCTGGAAACTACTCGTGAAGCATTGTTGGGAGTTTTTTCGTTCTCTCGTTGCACCTCCCTTGGAACAGCTGAAAAGCTTTATCGTACTCGACATCTGGCCCGTCTTCTGTGCCGTGGGCACGGTTCTACGGACCACGGTTGTTATCCTGGCTAATGCTGCTTATATCGTGGCCACCCTTCTGTATATTTCTTCTGGGGTTCTGGCCAAGATTGTATCCAGGGCGGTGTACCTTGCGGCCAGAGCACTAGCATATGGCTCCGCGAGGGCCTTACTCGCAAGTCTGGACCTCACCGAGCAGTATGAGCTATGGAGGGTGTGGCTTCAGAATTTGAGCCCGATGTGGTGTTTTTTACCCGATTTGATGGTACGTATTGACTCTCTTTCGTGCTTGGACTGCGGCAGGTTACTGATTCAGTCACGCAGGAGGGATCTCGCCCAACCAATAGCTACCAGGAGAGTCCACCGCAACGGCCTCAGGAAGTCCCTGTTCAACAAGAGGTTACTGCTCATCAGGAGAGGCCATTTCAACAAGATCAGGTGAGATCTTCGCAAGGTCTTTAGGGCATCTCTCTGATTGCTGTTGGTCCAGGTCGAGGAAAACGCGGATGATGAATCTCATCGTCGCAGATCACGGTCATCAAGAAAGCGACAGTCGTCACGAAAAGTAAAAGTGAGCAGTTTCTCGCGATGCTTCAATATACCTCTAATTGATAGGCTCAGGTCGAAGTCAAGGAACTGCCGGAAGCCAAGGAAGAGCAACCCACTGGCGGAAAGGTACGAACTCGGCCCATGTGCCACAATTCTTGGTCTGGGGGCTGAACAACTGTTTGAAACCAGATTCTCTATTACAACCTGGATGAGCGTCGTGCCTTGCGCGGCAGTACATACTTCAACCCCAAATCCGCGTCAACTCCAGCTCCAAGAGACTTCAGATGGCTCGATCCAAGCCGGGGCGATAAGGTGCGTTCTTGTTCACGCTAAGCGTAGTGCTTGGACTGACCCAGGATGTACGCTTCCAGAGATTCTATCCTGTCGGGTGTCCGAGTCCGTCTACTCCTCCCAGGACTGAAGCTGTGGCTCCTGAGGCCCCAACGGTCGGAGATTCGGTCACGGTCGAGGTACGCACTTGCACTTGTTGATCGCTGCCCTTTCTCGAGTACTTTCTGACGTCCGTATTTTGCAAAGGCACCTTCCCCCGCCGTTTGTAACAGCTTTAAGGTTGACATCAAAGAGGTCGAGGTGGTCGTGGACATTGTCGAGACTCCGTTAGATGTACGTCGCTATCTCTCTCCATCGAGCTAACTTACTGACGTCTACACTTTTTACACAGCCTGAAGTACACGCTGAACCCTGCACAAGCGATTCGATTGACGCAGGTCATTATGACGCTGAGGAAATAACCGCGCCTCAGACCTTGTGGGAGGTACGGTCTCCAGTCCTCCTTTCTTTCGTCGAGCGGTTCCTGATGTCCGTGCTTTGCACAGCCTGAGGTACTTGCTGAACCCTGCACCAAGGCGATTGACGAAGGCCATGCCGACTCCGAGGGAATGACTGTGTCGGAAGTATGTTGCTAAGGCTTGATCCTTTTCACCGAGCTGCTTTTGACGTTTGGGTCCTGCGCAGGCGCTTGATCTCTACAAGGCCTCGATTTATGAAGACCCTGCTACGGCAATGGCCAGGCTTGAGAAGGAACTGGAGGTATGTTCTTATTCCTGGCAGTATCCATCGAGTGATCTCTAATTCTTATCTTGTGACAAAGGATTTTCTCCGTGAAGACGAGGTCATCTCTGATGTTGACCAGGTGGTACCCGATCTTTGCGTGGATGCATTCGACGAAAGCTATACTGAAGTTCTAAACACGTTCGAAAGCTTGTTAGGGGTGAGCTCACATTTCTCGCTGTCCTTGGTCGAGCGGTTCCTGACTCCCGTGGGCATTAAAGGTGTCTCTACTCTCTGCGAACACCGCTGATGAAGACGATTCTGTGGTAATGACTCGGCTCGACCAGGAGTTGGAGGTATGTCTTACTAGATTCCAGCCCTCCATGTTGTTCTGATATCCGAGATTCGCCAAAGGACGCGTTCGGCCAGCAGACTGTGGCTGATACTTCGAACTGGGATATCTTCACCCCCTTACCATGGCAGCCTCGGGACGTTGAGACCCCCCAGTGGTTGATTACCAGGACACCCCCTCCTATTGCTTCCGACGAAACGGAACCACCTACTCCTTGCACCTCGATCCCATCCTCTCCATGCCTGGAGGGGCAGGACTTCTTGGAACTTAACAAGCTCACTGATCTCAGCATATCCGGCGGTCGGGTGACTCCGCCCACTCCTACACCTCTGGGTCGATCACCTTCAACTAGCCTTGCGAAGTTGTCACCTCTGACAGTCGAAGGGACCCCCGTGTCGACCACCACATACGACTTCCAGTCGGAGGAAAGGAATCAAACCCTTTCCCCTCGAACTCCGGCTGCAACCTGGACCTCCGGGCTTGCGGAATCGAGGTGGTCTCCTTTGAACTGTGCTACAACTTCTCTTGAAACTACGGGCGTTGAGGATTATCGTTGGTCGCCGGAGAGCTATACCCCTCCGGTTTCCCCACCTACCCCTGGCAAGTCGTCAAATGAGCTTCTCGCTCTACGTGAGCGTGCCCTTGTCAGTCGACGTGGACGTGCACCGTCTCCTCCTGGTACACCGGTACCAGTTGAGTCGTCGACTGAGCTCAGTTCTCTGCGCGAGCGTGCTCTTCTCAGTCGACGGGGACGTGCCCCGTCTCCTCCCGGTACACCTGTACCGGTCGAGTCGTCGACTGAGCTTGTTCTGTGCGAACGTGCTCCATCCCCTTGGACCCCTCCCACCCCCGGCGAGCCTTCAAACGAGATCCTCTCTCTGCGCACCCCTTCTCCAGGTAGCTGCGGTTGCAGCACGCCTTCTACCACCCCTAGAACTGTCGGGCCTATTCGGCATTCTAGTCGTAGAGGAAAGGGAAGACTAGTAGTGAGCACCAAGGGAACTACGGGCAAGATGATCAAGCAGATGGAGAGAGCAGCCCTTTCAATGCTCGAAGCATGTGAGAAGGCGAAAGACTTTGGAGGACGGAATTACGGTTATCAGATCGAGGGTCGCACTACCCGAATGGAGGAAATCATCCAGACGGGGATTGCAGTCGAGACTAGATTTATCGAGCTTGCAGACGAAGAACCTCTCCTACCGAGCATGGAGTCTATCGAGCAGGAACTCGTTGATATTGCTGTTCTGGATGGGATTGCGATGAACGTGGATGATCCTTTAGAGATGCTTCCCAAACTCCATCCTGGTGCTCCCATGGACATTGAGGGTGTGGGGTATCACAGGTCCTTCTAGATCGTGCAGGAGCCCGCGGTGTGTGAACGGCCCTTGTTGGGCAGTCGCGGGGAAACCTGAAGTGGAGGTGGAGACTTGGAGGCGCGGACGGAGGCGCCCAGTAAGGGCGTCCATAGCGTCGATGTTGCCTCATTCTTCCCTTTGTTCCTTCTGTTGCGCTATGAGATGTGCTGCGACGGTGTGAAGTGTGTATGAATGGACGTGGATGTGTATGTCGTTGGTTGGCCACCCAACGACATACACATCCACATCCGCGAGTGTATTGCTCTGGGATTTATCCATGCCAATGTTATAAAGGTTCACCTTTTGTCTTTTCTTCTATTTTTTTTTTCTCGTAATTATCCACGTGTAGTAATGTACATAGCACATTCCATCCTATCTATCTATCATACTACGTTGTCCTCGTCGACGCTGGGGTGGCTGTCCGATCGCGTCGGTGGCAATTGAGACGCGATGGCGCGTTTGTGCACTGGCCACCAGTTGCGGGTCCAACCCCCATGCCTTCTCCATGAACTCCTGCCCAGACACACACCCTCTCACAGCAACGCTCCAAACCAATGCTCGCTCAATTGAAAATTCCACCTTCGGAAGTGCATAGTACGAGCGACATCTCAAGGCCTTTCGATCGTCATTTGCAGGTCACACTCCAGGAAGACATACGCTCACCTGGCACCGACTACCTTTTGAAATCAGCTCACACTGTGCCGCACAGGGAAGAAACCCGACTACTGAAGGCTGTCCAAAGTGCTCTCCGTGGCCAAGATGCCGTTCCCCCTGGAGTCGTGCAAAGTAGCTGGCTTGCGGACGAAGACAACCCTGATGGCAGAGAGATAGTCTGGAATGCGAAGGAGGTGGTGTTGTGTGTTGGAGGGGCTATTGTCAAGCGATGGAGCTTCTTCCAAGAAAAAGAAGACATCCAGTACGCTTGTCTAGGTTTACTCGAGCAAAACGCCCTTGAAGACCAGAGGCATTTTAATCCTTCTAATACTCAGGGATCGGTGGCGGAGGACGATGAATCTAGCTCCACCAAAGGCTTGAATGGCTCACGACCAACGTTTGGGCCCTTTGCTCAGCTCAATTTCCAACGACGCAAGTTCCCTGACAAAAGGAAGACGGTTAGCGCCGTCTTCGTCTTCCAGCGCAGCGTAACCAGTATCTACCTTCAAAATGGGATCAACTTCACAGTCAACATCCCATTTGTTGTCAGACGGGCATGGCCTCTTCGACCGCATGGAGTTCTCGTTCAGAGAGTACTTGAAGCATCCGAGCTAGAGGAGGCGAGGATTACTGGAGAACCTGTGCTACCTACCCTTTTCACGATTACCTCCCCATTCCAGGAACCAGCAGCCGTGGGCCTCGCAACCAAACTCGAAGGTGGATCATCGAAGAGTGGCTTCCCTTTCAACATCCGCACAGACGTGCCTCGAAACGATGGCGAGAGCAGGTCAACTGCTCCAATGAGTCGAGTCCTGAAATCGATACCCCCTACCGAAATGGTAGTATGGGCCTCCCCTCTTTCCTTCAAACATGCAATCACCGGTACGGAAAGCAGTCAAAGCCTCGTGGTCACTGTGGACCCTCAGAGATGCAAGTTGTCGATATGGGCATACGCCTATTCTGAAGATTCTGTTCAAGTGGCCGTTCGAACAGCTACCGCTCCTGTACTTCCTTCGCTTCCTGCGCTCGCCAAGACACGGACATCACACATCGTTCCCAATCACTCCCGCCGAACAAGCTCTCAGTTCGAGGGCGAGCGTCTCGATAGCAAACCCCCACCTCCACCGTCTGCTGTATCGGGGGTTTCTAGCTCGAAAGATGTTGTCATGGGAGGCGTCAATCAAGACGGGTTTCCCGTGGTCAGTGGGCTTCCGTCCTCCTTCCCAGCCACTGCAACGTTGTCCTCTGTTGGATCAGTACCAGGTACTGTGGCTTTTCCTGAAGAAAAGGACCCCAAGGTAAGTTACTTCCCCGGCGCCTGATCAAAGGCTTATCCTCTTCCAGGACGACCCGATCCTAGCAGCAGCGGATGAGCGTATGAAAGCTACATATTGGATGGAGCGTATCGCCGAGGTGGAGATTCCGCAGTCATAGTGAGTTGCCTATTGTCGACGAGTGCCTTTCTCATCGAAAACTAGTGCCGAAAGGTGGCGCATCGCCAAGGTGGTTTCTTTCGACGAGCGCTTCGATGGCCAATATTGCAAGTCGAGCTTGGGCATATGCTTTAAAGGCACTAATGTTGTCCATATATTCAACATTTTCCTTGAGGGCACGGAGTCGAAAGAGTTCAAGGTCGCCTATTGGGGTCAATATCCAGGCGTGGCCATCGCTTCCGTCAATGCCACACGACCTGGTATCAGAGACCTTATGTGCGTGACCGAGGAAGGCATCGTTTACCTCATCCACCCCCTTCACCCTCATCACTCTCAAGGCGCAGTCTACAATCTCAACCTCGTCAACCCCACATCCCCGTCTACTACCCCTTATGAAGGCGTGCACAAGTCCAAGTATGGAAAGATTGTCGACCTGGAGGACGATCGTGGCAGTCTGCTTTCAGTCGTTTATCAGGATGGATGGAGATGTCGAGCCGACCTCAACATGTGTCCCACCGATGAGCTTACCTTGGATTCCCTCCGGGCACTATCCCGAACCCTGATGGACGTGGTATTCTACGGCGTTCATTTCTACTTTCTCCGAGAATGGTCCCTTCATAATCGAACCTCTGACCCTGTGCTTCAGTTCCGATGTTTACAGATCGCTCTGTATGACACCCACAATTTGGACGTGATTCAAGTTCCGCCTGCGTCTACCAGCGCCTGGAGCCGGATGTCGTCGAGCGAGTCGCACGCCAGGTGCACTCGCGATACCTTTGTTTTGTCTAAATTGAAGCCGTATCATGCGAAGGCACCCCGGCTTGTGACAGCGCTCAGGCAAGATTCGGCGTTGGCATCTGTAGCCACTGCGATGCATGCCCTTCATTTGCTTGGGGAAGCCTACAAACTGCAAAAGGACAAGCATGTATACTTGGTGAGGTTGGCGTCGTGCATTTGCAACCTTGCAGTGCATGTTCGACCGGAATGGGCGGATTACTGGAAGAGGCTATTACCAGACGCGATGGAAGAGTGGCCAGATCCTTCGCAGTATAGTGTGTTCATCGGATTTTTTATCTCTCTCCAAGGTGTTCAACCCATAAACTGTTATTCATAGACCTCCAGAACATGGACGACCGCGTCCCGGTTGTTCCCCGCGACATTTATTCGTTCCTCCTCAATATGCTACGTTCGGACGCAGAGCCGATCTCCTTCGAACCGGGCCATCTTTCCCTGTACTTCAAGACTGTCCCTTCATTTACTTTCGGTACGCAGGACCCTACAAGTATCGTCCACAGCCTCAAGCGCCTGTACGACCTATTAATCGACCCGGCCGTACCGACGTCCCACAAGCGCGCTGAAAATGCTATAACGTACCTTTTGTTACCTGGAGGCCCTGGAATGCAGCTATTAGACACGCTACCTCTAGGTCTAGCTGCCCCATTGCGTGAGGCGGTCAGAACGTGCCAGCTGGCTCCTCCAGGGCACTGGCCGTCCGAAATGTTTAGCCAGATTGGGAGGAAGGATCTAGCGGCGTCGGGTAGTCAAGAAACAGAAGCGATCTTTACGGAAGGCTATCGACCAGCTAAGGACTTCATGGTGGGCTCGAGATTCTTCTCGTTTTCGATGGAGCGGATTTGCTGATGCCTGATTAGAATCCATCCAAACCGAAGCTTACGATCGGGAAGATTGTGGCAGAAGCAAAGTCTGCTGCTGCTGGGGAGGTTGATGCCACATCCGGTGTCGAATTTGAACATGACTCTTTGGTGGCCGTTCGATTTGGACAGGATAGAAGAATCGAGGAGGTGGCAAGGTTATTGAATTCATCGATAATGTCAACCATCAGGCCGCCTGACCGGCCAGAGCAGAGGTAGATGTACCCATTCTTCATCCTATGTCGCAATGCTGACTGGGTTTCCACTAGTGAACACGAACAGGCAAACCAGCACCAAAGCCATGCCCTTCGGGTTGCAGAGCGCACGCTGGCTCTTTCGTATGGGCGTGGGATGTTCACCTTTGGCACTGTTCGCAAAGTCACTCGTGAATCCCATTCCATCCCGAAGATCGAATACACCATCAAGCTACTACCGCTAAACATCACTGTCACTCCAGAAAATGGCAAGATTGCTGCAGACGCCATCCATTGGGGCGAGTTCCACAACGGCGTGGCGGCAGGATTACGCATCTCGCCTAACGCCCAGGGTGTTGAGAGCTCGTGGATTACTTTCAACAAACCTTCGGAGTTGACACCAGAACATGCTGGGTTTCTTTTCGCCCTGGGGCTCACCGGTCATCTGAAAGAGTTGATGACATGGCACACTTTCCAGTACTTGACACCGAAGCACGATCTTACGTCCATCGCTGTTCTGCTTGGGCTTGCCGCTTCAAACGTCGGCAAAGCTACCCAGAGGATCGTCAAGCTGCTTGCTGTCCACACCCCCGCCCTGCTCCCTACTCCCAACATCGACCTTAACGTTTCGTTGCTCACACAAGCATCAGGCCTTTCGGCTCTCGGTCTCCTCTACATGGGTACCAAGAATCGACGTATGGCGGAAGTGTGCTTGGGAGAGATCAGTAGGAGGGATCTTGTTCAGCCGGATCTGAGCAACGAACATCGAGAGGCTTACACCTTCTCAGCTGCGATCGCGTTCGGGATGATCATGTTAGGGAAGGGATCTCTCATTCCAGCTGATCTAGACCTACTCCAACGGTTGTCCATCCTTCTTCATGGTGATGTAACCCTCCAAACTCGGGACAAACCAATCAACCCATTCGACATCAACCTGACTTCCCCAGCTGCTGCGATCGCTTTGGGGTTGATGTACTTGAAGACTGGGAGGCAGGATGTTGCTGATCTTTTGACGATCCCGGACACGGTACTAGGTCTCAATCGCGTGCAACCCAGCTTTTTGATGATTAGGACGATTGCGAAGGGGATGATTATGTGGAATCAGGTGGAAGCAACAGAGAAGTATATCGCGTCCCAAATTCCAGAGAATATTGCCGACGCGATGGCACCGGCTGAGCCAGGTCAAGCCAAGGTGATTGAAGGTGCCTTCGAGTTGGCGTACTACAACATAATAGCTGGAGTGTGTTTTGTCATTGGCCTGAAGTTCGCTGGTACTGCGAGGAAGGACGCATACGCGCTTCTGGGGGCGCATTATGAAGTATTTGCGAAGCATGTCTTCGCAGTTGGTTAGTTCCATTTTCGTGCTTTACCTGACTTTTACTGACAGCGATCTTTAGCTGGGCCCATCTATGAAGGAAGAATCAAACGGGCAGCTCTACGGGAAGGATTAAATCAAATTTCCTTGGCGATCGGGATGGTTATGGCTGGAACAGGTGAACCCCTCTGCATACGCCGCATCCGATGTGCCTATGGTGTTTTCCAGAACAACATGTACCACCAGAACTTCCGATATGGCGTGCACGTTGTCACCATGCAATCCTTGGGTCTCATCGTCCTTGGTGGTGGTTCGTATTGCCTTGGAAATTCCGACGCGGCAATCGCATGCCTGGTAGCAGCGTTCTTCCCTCGGACGCATGCCAATGCGTCGGACAACAAATGCTATCTTCAAGCGTTGAGGCATTTGTGGGTTCTTGCAGTGGAGCCTCGGTGTCTGGTTGCGCGGGATGTTGATACCGGTGAAATATGTTTCCTGCCCGTCAAGGTCACATACAAAGAAGACGATCGCACCCCGACTACTCCGTTCCTTTCCCCAACAATGATGCCGGACTTCAACAGCTTGGTGGCAATCCGAGTGGATACACCCCGATACTGGCCATTTTACATTGACGTCGTCACGTATCCGCGCCATCGGGATGCTTTATTGCGCAACCAGACACTGTACGTCAAACGCAGAACAGCGTTCCTCAGCTACAGCGAGGACCCTCGTGGAAGTCGAAGTCTGTTTGTGCGGAGTGGGTCCTCGCCACTTGAATCCGCGATTCTGGATTTCCCTCAAGCTGCGGACCCCAAGACCCACCCTGGCAACGATCTCTCCCAGTTCATCACTTCCTTCTCGAACAATGTCATCTTTTTGGCCTTTGCGGATGCTTTGTGCCGTTCTGAGGAGGAAGATGCGGAGGAGGGGGAGAACATTGTGCATAATTATTGTCATGCTGCGCTGCTTGACTGTATCATGCAGGATAAGCCGCAGACGCTCCAAACGCATCTGGAGCTGTTTCATGCAAGGCACATGTACGTCCCCGACCCTCTCTTCAACCTGGTATATCAAGACATGCGGGTCGCTGCGGATTTCTATGGGAGGGTGTTTGATAAGAGGTTCAGCGGGAGGGCGGAGAATAATTCGAGGACCGGGCTGTTGAGGGATACGGCGGTGTTTGGGGCGTTGCATAGCATGGAGAAGCCGTTGGAGTCGTTAAGGAGTTCGCAAACGTTCCTCAAGATTTTGGGACGATATGTCAGGCATGAACCGTTCCGCTCGACTGCGCAAGAGCTCGGTACGAATCCTCAACAAGCGAAGATTGACCTTTCGATAGAGCGTACGGTGGAGAGATTGATGTCGTGGTATCTATTGGCCAATAGTGTGCCGATGCCAGAGACGCTCCGCGTTCTCAGGGATTGCGTGCGGCAGAAGAGGGCGGAAGTTCTGCCGACCCTTGCAGGTGATGAGCAAAAGATTGCGGAGCTGGATATTGCGTTGCAGGCGGCGTTTAGGTCTGCGGGGAACAAGATGACGCTGCCCCCTGGGTGGGCTGTGAGATCGTTTGACGAGGTGATCGCAGCATGGGAGATGACTCGGTCCCTTCAAAATTAGGATTGCAGATACAATTCCTTTCAACCAGTTGCTCTGTTTTCGAATGGACTCTTTCACATACTTTTCCTTTCATTTTGTGATTTGCATGTAACGAAGTAATGATCCAACATATTATTGGTATGACAAGATGCGATATATGAGGTATAGATATACAATGGCAAGGGATACTACTTTTGTTCTACTCTGGGCTGTGGGGTCTCTAAGATGATCCATTGACTTTACCCTGAAGACCATTCGTGATGAGAGCCTCTCTTCGCTTGGCGACGGCCTCATTGAGTTCGTCGAGCATCCCGACTGTGGTTTGCCAGTCAACACATGCATCGGTGATACTGACACCATGTTTGAGATCCTGCGGACCAGTGGAGGGGACGTCTTGTCGTCCGGCGTTGATATGGGACTCGATCATTACACCGGTTATGTACTTGGCTTTCGAAGTGGGATCTGTCGAGGCGAGTTGCTCGGCGATAGAGTGGACGACCAAAGGTTGATTATTGTGGTTTTTCAAAGAGTTGCCGTCTGTTATGGAGGTCGAGCATAAGAACGGGGTCAAGCCAGAGAGTGACATAGTGATGTGGACGTACGGCTGCAGTCTATCATGATGCTGGCGAACTTGTCTTTTCGTTTCTTCTCAATGTCAGAAACTACCTTGGCAACGTGTTCTGCGGAGTAGTTGGGTCCCGATGTACCGCCGCGAAGGATGACATGGAGATCTTGGTTTCCCCGGGTTTTGACAATGGCAGCGAGACCTTGTTCTGTCACACCCATGAAAGCGTGGGGGTTCGACGCTGAGGACATGGCATCGATGGCGACTGTGACGCTAATAGTTCGGAATTTGATTAGCCTGGTGTGAATACCGCTATGCTGCTCGGGGCAGTGAAGACGAACCTTCCGTCTGTACCATTCTTGAAACCGATCGGGAAGGATACACCGGATGCAAGCTCTCGGTGAAGTTGGGATTCCGTAGTTCGGGCACCAATAGCTCCCCAAGAAATTACTGAGAATCAACGGTTGGGTCAACTTCTATCAAACTTAACAAGCAAGGGAGAGCGTACGGTCAGAGATGAATTGCGGTGAGATAGTATCCAAGAGCTCCGATCCAACTGGAACGCCGAGGTCGGTCAAGTCACAGAGGAGTTGCCGAGCAATACGGAGACCCTTGTTAATTTTGAAGGTGCCGTCGATGTCGGGGTCGTTAATCAGGCCTTTCCAGCCGACTGTTGTTCTCGGCTTTTCGAAATAAGCGCGCATGACGATCAGAAGGTTGGGCCAGGTGTCGATCTTTGCCTTGAGCAATTTTGCGTACTCGATGGCCTGCTCTGGGGAGTGAATAGAGCATGGGCCGACGATGACGAGGAGCCGGTCGTCTTGGCCTGCAAGAATACGAGCCGCGCCGTAGCGAGCGGTGGCAATAGTTTGCTTTGAGTCCTCGGTTGAGTGGATTTCGTGTCGCAGCAACGCAGGCTGGACGAGGGGGTCATAGCCGATGACTCGACGGTCCTGAAGAGTCTGGCGGACGTCGTCGTAGGGGGAGACGGACATTTCGTCGGGGACGTCTATAAAATAGAAAATATGAAGAGATGAAGGCGGAGAGTAAGAAAGTGGGTACCGAATCTGAAGGAGGTAGGCATGGGCTTTTATGCTGTGGCTTTATAGATTTTCTGAGGACGGAGGAAATGGTCAAAAACTTGGATGAACTGCTAATTCTGACTCGGCCGATCACCATCACTCCAGAAACGTCACCTGATTCTGTCACCAACCAATCACCGAACGTCCGATTCGCACCTGGCTTTGTCTGGACTCGGGAAGGTGGGGTCTTTCTGCTCATTTTGTCCTGACCAGTCCTGGAGATTGTAGTCCAGTACCCACTCACTGCATACTCGAATAGCCCACAAATACAGCGGCTTACGACAATAGCCCACCGTGAGGGCGAGTCTTTTCGGATAATCCACCCAAATCGGAGAAACCCTGATCCCATCACCTTGCTCTGCAGCCATTTGCGATTTGCGTCTGCTTTACATCTTCTACGACGACCAACTATGCTGTTTTGTCCAACATGCGCGAATATTTTAGTGATATCTGCTGATACAGGCGTGAACAAGTGGGCCTGCAACAGCTGTGCCTACGAATTTCCTATCACCAAGCAGGTACGTAGCAACCACAGCAGAACTCCGTTCCGTTCAATTCAACCAGGTCGGCCTTTCAAGATGACTTCGAGAACGAGGTTAAAGCGGAAGGAGATTGACGATGTCCTTGGTGGAGATGAAATGTGGAAGCATGCAGATCAGACGCAGGGTGGGCACGAACGTGTTTGGACAGAACCAACGTTCTCTGACTCCTCCGCTTTCGACAGCATCCTGCGACAAGTGCAATTTCAATGCCGCATACTTCTATCAGTTACAAATTCGGTCCGCCGATGAACCCATGACTACATGTCAGTTTTGCATCTCTCGTTGGTTGTGCACCGATATCTGACATTCCTTTTGTTTGCAGTCTACCGGTGGGTGCTGTCCATGGCGCCTCTATTGTTCTTCTGACAACCAGGTTCACTCCAGTTGTGTCCAATGTGCCCACCAATGGCGTGAAAACTGATCAACACGCTCAGCCCAGCCAGTGCGGTCTCATGCTATCGACGGAACACCTCTGGAGCTATGAAGGCACAACCTCTCCGAAAAGGACACGAGCTCTCTGGAAAACGGATCTCGACCTTGCTGGACTTTGCCAGTTTCACGGAACGACTGGGGTACAGAGCAACTGATGAAAGAGCATTGCCTCCAAAGGCATTCAAAAGTACATAAAAAGACTCGTAAAATTCTAAAATAAGATCAATTTCAAGTCAAGATGCTCTCCAAATGCTAGTGCATTTTGAACTCTGAGATCTGAAGGGGCATGAAACGGCAAAACCTGAATACAGAAACAAAAAAGTTGAAGTAGCCCACCGCGAGGGTCGAACTCGCAGCCTTCAGATACCGCTTAACGCCTAAGAGTCTGACGCTCTATCCGATTGAGCTAGGCGGGCGGTGCGTAAATTTAATTTATGGCAATTATGACGCATCATCCCCCGTATTCCCAAAAAGCGCCAAGAGATGGAATGACAAGCTGTATTGTGGCTTGCACTGCACACCTGCAGCAAAGCTATAAAAGCCAGCTCGACATGGACCCTGCCAACTACTTCCGCCTTCCCTCAACATTCATAGTCACTCACCAGTCAGGATGGGATTCTTGAAAGATCTCAAAGGAAAGTTCAAGGAGTTCCAAGCTGAGCATAGTCATGGTCGCGGTTCGGAGTATGTCGACGCTCCTAGTAGCAGTGGTGTGGGAGGGGCACCTCCTGAGTGGACTGCTGCGCCTGAGATCTCGGTACGTATCTTCTATTTCTCTCTCCACCAGATGCATTCTCGTTCTTATGGGTTCTTTTCAATGGAATCCGATATTCTAGCATCGCTGGGGTAAATGGAACGAAGCTCCCGATGAAGAATACCAAGCCGGAGAGGATTTTTGCAACGAAAACCCTGTGGTCGCACCCAGGATCCTACCATCGCACGTCGTCGATAGGATCAACTCTATCGGGTGCAAGGCCTGGGGGATACAGTACCCTACCACTCCTCGTTTCTCTGGTCAGATCAGGAATACGGATGAAGCCAAAGGAGGACCTGCTGTGGTTACGATTACTACCAGCGAGAAGTGTAAAGACACTAGTCTTCTGAGTGACCTGCCCATCTTGGCTGGGTTGTACGACATCCACGGAAAGCAGGGTGTTTATTACGAAGTCTTGATCCAGAAGATGGGGGGCTTTATCGCTCTTGGTGCGTCCATTCTCACCCACGATTGGTGAACGCTCGCTCAATCTAACCTTTCAATTTGATTCGCAGGAACTGCCTGCCGTCCATACCCAGAGTGGCGCATGCCAGGCTGGAACAGGCTAAGCGCAGGTTTCCATCTCGATGACTTGCGCAAATTCTTCGAAGATCCCGATGGCGGACGAGACTATGTCGATTCAAACATCTTATCCCGCATCAGCTCAGGGGACACCATCGGATGCGGATACGAGTTTGCCACGGGCTCTATCTTCTACACTTACAATGGCTTGCGGCTCCCGAGTGCTTTCACTGGAGTGTACCTCCCCCGTCCGCATTATGATGTGTTTGCGGCGATTGGTGTGTCAGGAGAGTGTGAGGTGCAGGTCAACTTTGGGGCGGAGGTGTTTAGGTGGAAGGAGGGGAACGAGTGGGCGTGGAGGGTGGAGGGACATGTTGGGAGGTTGACCGGTGGACCTGGGCCGTATGACGAGGAGTTGCCTGCATATTCGTGAAGAATAGTCACTGTCCGCTTTGGACCTTTTTCTTCTTGCCGTTGCTGCTTTCTTGCCAATGCTGTCGTCTTTATGGATTTCAAGGGTTTTTTGATTTAGTGATAGCCAAATTCCGGCTCATACGACCTTGAATCTCGCGCCTTATTTGCGCTGAAAAAAGCGAGAGACGATCCACTGGGAAGTAAAGACCGTTCAGACTCTCAGCGCGAGAAGGTAGAATGCGGTAGGCATTGCACCAGCTCACTTGGATCCCTAATACTGTGCGAGGAGCCACGGAACTGAGAATAGCCCATGCTAGAAGCTCGTGGTAAGTTTTTTGAGTCCTATCGGTGAGACGACGGGCACTGGCCGCCTCACAGTGTCTTGTGTCTTACTCCTCTCTACATGACACATTATTTCTTGTGGCTCTTGTCATATTGGTGTTTCCTCCCCTCATTTCCTTATCTTACTCCAGTAGCAGGTCCGGTTATATCACCAGTCCCTCAGTACCGGTAGTAAAATACTACAGTGAACATGCCTGGGTTGATGATAATGGTTTGTAAAACGACCGTGCACGAGCGCGCATGATTCAAGGTGCTGCTGACCCACCCAGCCGGCTACGGGGGCGAGGTATTCGTCGCTGCCCTGCACCAGAGTCAATACACAAGGTTCCACCAAAAAAAAAAGAAGGTGCTGCCGGTAATCACGAAGGAGACACCCCGTTATCTCTCGTTGGGTCGAGAGCGGGAATTGCGGCGTCAGCCAGCTCTTAAACAGCATGTGGGTAAGGCTAGTCATCAGGGAATCTGCACGTACTTTCACTTTTCACTTCCTGGATTAACTTGGCACTTTCGCCCTTGACTTATACTTGGGGTGACTTATTAGAGCTTCTACTAGTTCAGTGCCTTGCACATTCCGCTTTTTTGAACTTTTTTGGGCCCTCGTTACATTTTAAAAAGCGACCTCATAGAAACTGTAACTTTTCCTTGACTTACAAGTCACGACAACAACAGATATAAGAAGCCGTGCATACGTCACGGTCAACAGGGCAATTCAAACAAATTAAGATCGGAAAATCGCAATACCGCAGTGTACAACAGCGCATATTATTGGTGTAGTCCACCCGCCTGCCAGAGCGAGCCGCGATCCTGTTCGTATAGCCTGACACAGTCCTTTAGAATGACCCCAGAGAGAAGTTTCGTGACTTGCAGGCTAGTTGTGTTCAGCCATTAAGCGCAGAGGCTATGGCGGATGATTTGCGCAAGGTATTGCATTTGCTACGTTTTGCGCACCTCGTTGGAATTTTGCGCGACTCCGGAAATTGTTATTTTGCAGTTTTAAAAGCTTTGCGCGACCCAATGTGGCCTTATTTTGCGTGAAAAAATATTGCTGAAAATAAATGTGCAATCGGCCCGCCATATTCGAGCCGGTGGCGGCTCTTGGACACCAATAAAAGGACACCAATCAACGAAAGGCATTTACCTCCCGGGCATGCTGGGAAAACAGCTTCAACTGTGACATAATGCCGTACTCTGCTCGAGCACAGAAAATTGTTTTAGTCAACGACAGGAAGAGAATGATACGGTGAACTACCTAAAGAGGGAAGTGACGACCCCAAACAGGCAAGAAAGGTGTGTATCCCCATACACACCTTTCTTGCCTGTTTGGGGTCGTCCTTTCCCTCTTTAGTTAGTTCACCGCATCGGTCCGTTTTCCTATGGTCAGTAACTAAGTTCACAATGCACACCTTTTATGCCTGTTCGGGCTCGCTACTTCCCTCTTTGGGCCATACAACGAACCAGTCCCTCATGAGCACCGCATTCTTGACATAAGGTCCGGAAACTACCATTGCCAACAACACACAAGTGAGAACAGGGACTGATTGGGGGAGGAGGTTCTATGACATAAAAAGCAGCTTCATCTGCCAACGTCAAGTGTTTCTTCATCTTCCCAATTCCTCCCTTCTTTGGTTCCTTGAGTCATGGAAACCTCTCGAGCTCACTCTGGCACCAACATACCATCCATATTTTGTCACGCTCATGGCGAAGATGCCAGAGTCTCCTCTCAGAGTAGCCCACTGCATGCTTCTCGCGGCTCAGGAGATGATCCTCCAACCCCCGCTCTCTCCGGGGAGGGTACATGTACATCAGCGGTACACCATACATATCTGCCAGGGTCTCACCATAACAATCCGATTCTTTATGGCGCGTTCATACGATCCTGATACTCCCTAGTGTTACTGACTATACACCCCTGGATGTACAGGAAATGCGTCAGGATCCTCGAAGATACTGTATAACAATCAGCTTGGAGGTCCTCGAGCCCAGAACGGGTTGGGTCGCGATCCCCTTTCGCCACCAGATCCGCCGCATCGGCGTGTAAGTTGTCAAAGTGGTAGGTATCTCTTACCCTAGGCTGCAAGATTGAAACATGAATTCCTTTGTTTTTTGTTCGCTTGGCATATTCTGATTTTGAACCATTCCTCCAGGTGAAGGAGCAAGCCCATCAGAGATCAATTTAACCGTTTCTCCGCCATCCCCGTTTCGACCGTTCTACGTACATGCCCTTCTCTTTATTTTATTCAGTAGCGTTGTTTTGAACCTGATATTGACCTCACCGAGAGAGCTCCTCTCCGTTAACTGTCATTGTTCGGCTGCTGCTATTTGATAGCGCCGAGCTGCAGCTCGCTATTGTAGCGGCTGTGCTATATTAGGGTCTTGTCTAAGCTCATGATCAAGTAGTAGTATATAGGTCTCTCGGCGTCGAACTTGTGTTTGCTCTTTTTACTCCTGGCTGACCCGTTCGCGCACATCAAGCTAGACCAAGCGGTCCCTTCTGTTACCATCGAAAGACCGCATGGCGGATGCGATACCACCCACCGTACAAAAATTAAATACTACGGGGACCGGGCCCCACCCGATTTCCTCGCTTCGGCTAGTGGCTGGCAAAGAGCCAGTGTCTCCCTGACCGAATCCTGATTATGCTCGCCAATGCATGCCTCTGGCGTGCTTGCGCTCGCGTTCGGGGGGAGAGATCCGATTTATTTTTGGGGTCGCAGGCCGGGGAGCGAGATAGGGTGGGGGTCCATCGCCATGCGTTCCAAGCAAGTGCATCGTCACACCTTCCCGATATAAAGGGATGACTTCAGTGGAAGGCTATGGCCGTCCTGACCGTGCCAAGGAGGTGCTACACCTTTCGTTCAATTTCAGATGCCGGCTATTACACTTAGGAACATCTGCGTCGATTAAGTCGTCCTAGAGGTGTCAAAACTTCTATTCAAGTTCGCTTGCCGGCTATTATACTCTTACTGAGGAGTATCCGCACCGATAAACAGTGAGTGTTTCAAGATTCGCTTCGTATGAACATATCATGACGCCACCCAGATATACAATGAGAAACCTGAGTTAACACTAGCATCTGGCATGCTCCGGACGAGTTGCCTGGGGCTCGATCAGCAGGGCTATTATCATGAGGCGCTCTCGATGAGTAACATTCGTTCGTTTGGTGGATTGCAACTGTTTGACGTCAATTCAAACCAGTCGTGACACCGTATCCCGCATCCCAAACATCCCTCTCTGCCCTCCTCTCCAACTCCTTATCCGGTTTCTTACTAATGTCATGCCCATCCTCTATCTTCCCGTCCTCTTTCAGCCCTTTGATGCTACTGTAATACTCCGAATGCGGCCTCCCCAACCTCTTCATGACCATCGCTCTCCACGCCGACTGGTCTTCCCAATTCATCCGCTTATCCATCCTATGAGTCGTCCTACCGTCGTCTCGAAAGTCCTCTGTATTAAGATGGGTCAAGTCTGTGTAGACGTTGAGAGGAAGCTGCATGGAGCCACGCGCGATGACGGGGTAGTGGTCGCTTGCAGCCGCCAGACCTGGTCCGTGGGCCGTAGCTGGGAACGGGTCGTCACAGATCATAACCTCAAACTTGGCGTTTGGGTGGAAGAGGGGACACGGAGTGCTCTCGTCGCCGGTGAAGGGCTGCATAGCTCGTTCGGGTAGGTTCAATACGAAGAGCAGCACGCCGTTCGCAAGCTTCTTAGCGGGAATCTCGTGATCCAAATCGAGCTGCACGTTCTCGGCTGTAAACTGCGCGTTGGGCGCCTTGAGCAGCATGTGGTCGATGTGTCGCTGTTCAGAAGTTCCGTAGAGGTAGAACGGCGTGTACTTGGAGTCATAGTCGGCATCCAGCCATCGAGAGGCGAGCGATCGGTTCTTGACGATACGGGGGTTGGAGATCGAGAGATTCATCTCGATGTATTCGTTCGAGAAAAATTCACTGTCAACCGCGAAATGAATGAACTTTGATTTGGTATCTCGAGAACTTGGAATAAGAACCAGAAGGGAAAGGACTTACTTTGCCGTGATGAAACAGGTGGTCCCCGAAGCCGGTGATAGAAAGTCATCTATCGTAACGGGGAGCGTTGGGCTCGTTGATAGAGTAAAAACTGAATTAGGGTGTGCCTTCCTCAACTCAAGATATTCAGCCCATTCAGCTTTATCTGTTACGTCAACTTCCAGAATCAACTGCTGACGACCGTTGGCTTTGTGGAACAAAGGTCGGTAGGCAAGGTACAACTTTGCCCTATCCGTGCCTTGAACGGTAAAGTGGTGGATCTGCGGTGTGATCGTATTCCGATGAACGACGTGCTGCGAGGTAGGCACAAAAAGCTCAGCAACGACGCAATAGTTGGTCAAGGAGGAGCGAAAGAAGGATAGATGGGAGGAATTTGATTGATGGTCAGGAGGGTAACAGACTTACCTCGAGGTTGTCTTCGAGTACGTTTTTAAACGTGTCCGCAATGTTTGCTACGAAGTCAGCAGAAGCTTGAAACGGCGACATCACCACGTTCCTCAACACAAACAAATCTTGGTTCGACTCCGTCTCCAACCCTACTCTTTCCTTGAAATGCTTCAAACACTCTCCATAGTCAGAGTGTTTCAAGATGGTAGAGGAGAGGAACATGGGTGTCGTCCGAGGATTTTGGCCGAGGTCGGTCACGGAAAGGCGATCAAATATACACCGGTTGAGGTAGTTGGCTTCTGCAACGTCGTCGTTGACTACCCACTCATCTTCTTTCCCGGTTTCATCAGAATGTGTATCAGGATCCGCCGCTTCCGACCTCTGCTTCGCGTCACCCGTAATACCCTCCCTCTTGCCCTTGGGGCGAGAGCGGAAGCGGAAGTTGCATACAAAAGCGTTAATGTTAAGGTCGGATCCGAGTGATCGAAGTTCGGCCATGACCGCTGGATCTGGGTCCTTGACGATGTCCTCGTTAGATCTGCCTAAGATTCGGGTCCTGATAAACTCTTTTTCGGAGTCAACAATGAGGGAAAAGGGGTCAGCAGGGACGTTGGCGTCGACGGCCAAATGAGGGGGGTGAGAGTGTTCGAATTCGTATTCTTCGAAGCGGAGGGGGTTGAAGGGGACAACAGTGTAGGGTGTGGTAAGATCCGACATGGTCGCCCAGTGGGCTGCCATCTGGGAATGGAGGTCAGGACTTGAGAAGGGGGAGTAAGAGTTAGCGTAAGGAACGTACCCTGGCGCAGGTGAACGAGACTTCGCCGAGTAGACCACCATGTCCTTGGTTGTGCAACCCGATCATGGAGTGGTGCATGTAGACTGAGGCGGCAGCTGCACCCGGTTTGCTGGGGAAGATGTTCGTAGACTCGAACACTCGTCAAGTCGATTAGACTCACCTGCCTTCAACACCATGTATCCCAATATCCTCTCCTCGTTTCCCATGCTCGATATAAGGCGCCGACCACGTCAAGAGATGCCTCAACCGTCTATCACGATAGCACTAAGAAGTGGATCGCACGACGAGTCGTAAATTAGCGCCGCTGGTCTCTATCAATCGCACTTTGTGAATTATAGTACGCACCAAGCCACCTGCAGGATAAGGACAATACCCGCTCTTGTGAGGATCAATCGTGACAGAATCTGCTCCCTTGAGAGCTTCTAGCTGGTGGATTGTATACGGCTTTAAGGATACGGTTGGAACATAGCCTCGATCGAAGGCAGATGGGTCATCAGTAGACGGTGGTGATGCAGCGGGCCATTGAACGGTCCAGTCCGCTGGGGGGTCGCGCAAGGTGGACGTAAAGTACCCGCCCCAAGCTGCATCTATATAGATTGTCACGTTAGGTTGCATACGTGGTGTACATAGAAGGGGAGGAGGTTGACTTGAAGATGGCAGACGTACCCGCATGTATGAGGAACGAAAGGCCTTTCTTCTGATACTCTTCGCGTAGTTCGATGATTCTGGCGATGGGGTCTACAGCGCCTTCTTCCGTTGTACCGATCGTGGCGACGACGGCGTAGACCGCTTGATGTTCGCTGAGACAGTGGTCGAGTGCATGCCTGAGGGCGGTCAGATCGAGCCTTGCGTGTTTATCGACTGGGATGTTGACCAGGTTGTCGGAGCCGATGCCAGCGAGTGCTACGAAAGGGCCAGTGAACAATATCCGTTATGGGAGGAAGAAATTGAGGGACCTACCGATACCTTTGGGCCAGGAGTAGTGCTTGGTACTCGCGATTAAGAACTTGGGGGAGTCCTCAACACCCCATTGCGCACTCAGAGTGCTCATTCCAGTCGACTGAACGATGTATTTCTCCATGGTCGAGTCGAAGAAGCGCGAGCTGATACCAAACTCTCTCGCAAGCCTGTCTGGGACTTCAAGGATGTCTTCGGGACGGAGGTTGAGGAGATCCCATGTGTCTAGATCGCGGAAGAGCTCTCGCGCTGCACCAGGAGCGCATTTCAGCACTTTAAATCTGTCAGCAATGAAGTGGAGAGGTGCGTCGGGTGCCATCGCAGCTTTCAATGCGAGAGGATAGAGTTTTAGGTTGCGAGCTGCGGAAGAGTGAGTTTGTTTCGTCCATGAAAGCATACATGCAATCGCACCTGCCCTATACATCGTCGCTTGAGCGTCAGCGTGCCAGATGGAGAGATCGGACACATACCAGATAGCTTCAATGTTCGCAACTGTACCGTCACACGTCAGATGGGCCCAAGATCGAATCTCCTCCGTATTCTCGAACCCAATCATCTTACAGAGGTCCTGCCCGACTTCGAGCTCCAAAGCGGTAGTGATGGGCCCTGCTTCGAAAGAGACGTTGTTCGGGTTGAATAACATGGCTGAAAGCCATCCGACGATGGATGGCAAGCTATTTTCAAAAGTCATATGTGCAGCATATCGAGGCGAGTAGAAAGGGACTGAGAAATCGTTCAAGAGTGAGCTCAGGTCGGAGAGTTTCTTCCGGAGTTGGTCAACCATTTGTTGGTAGACCTGGGATTGCTTTACATCGTTCGTGATGAATACCTGTGAGTGCGTCAGATTCGGCTGAGCTGCAATAAAGAGGAGGGCATACTCCATCTTGTGGATGATACGAAGTGCGCGCAGCGACATGATCTTCCACGACTTTGTTGAAGAGCTCCTTCAAAAGGTCCGCATTCTCCGCTTGTGGACCTAGAAACCACGCAGAGACTGCTTGGTGGACTTTCAGCGAGGAGCTGTACGTAGCAGGGGGGTCTGCCATGCTGTGGTTGGACTGTGCAAGGTGTGGATTGTTTCACGGCGAGAATCCAACATCTGTTGTCTGAGATAGGGTGGCTGGTTGGAGCGAGTGCGGAGCTCGGATTGAATTGCACAGAGTGACGTGATAGGGTGCCCGCGTCCATCTCCATCGCCTCGTTGGGTGAAGGAAGGCGTTCGTCGTGAGCCTCGACGTCGCCTTCGCGTCGAGAGCGGCCCGTTTCGCGCCCCGGGCCGACATGATCACCTGATCGCGTGCCTGGCGCAGAGGCTTCGTTGTCGTTTGCCGAAAACCATGGTCGCCGTCTGAAAACATCCTCTCTTTCTCTGCTACGCTCATTCCATCTTTCTAGAACTAATCCACTAATTTCATCAACATATAGACAGCCGGAGCCAGAGACTAGTCTCGTCGATCATGGCTCAGCGGCGGATATTTCAAGAGCCAATGGCAGTCCTTGGTTTGACAGCGCGTCCAGGGATTGTTGGCGGTGGGACGGTCGGGAACTCTGCAGGAAGTGCGGTGCGCGATGGGAGGATGAAGAGACGGAGGGTAGCTCTCAATACTAGACAAATCTCGTCCTCAGCCGCAGCGACTCTTTCCAACACCTCCGAACCTCCTCCACGTTATCCGAGTCACGAACACCAACTCAATATCGGGCTCCGGAATTTCCTTTCATTCCCTTCTACATGTCGGCATTGGCGTCAGCAACAACACCACCTCCTCTGGAAATCCGGATACGCCTCCTCCGCCACTGCTCACGCGCATGTGCACAAGCATTTCAGCCCTGAAGAGCAAGACGAGGTGTTTTCCGAGCTCTTCTTGTCGGAGCCGCCGATCCGTGCGACACTGGACGCGGAGAGGTGTGCGGTGCACGGGCGGGACGTGCTGCTTGCGGAACTGGATGGTCTTGGTGCTGTCTCCAGGGCTGCTGCTGGTAGCGCTAGACCTCGCATATACTCGTCCAACGGTGGACGGACTTCATCATCGACTCAGCGGCACACAGCACCCTTGCCAAGTGGTCCACCTCCAGGGAGCCGGCAGGTATTGTGGGACTGGAGGCGGTGGCGGAAACCTGTAAAGCCGAAAGTGGATATTGCGGCGAATGAGAAGGAGGATTGTGGGGAGAAAAAAGGCGGTGGTAAAGGGAAGACTAAAGGGAGGAAAAAGCAAGGTGTCAGCATCAGGAGACGGAAGGCTGATATGACGCCTCTTGTTGAGGGTCAGCCTTTTTATGAGGAGGTGAAGGAGTATAAAGACCAGTACGTCTCTCTGTCCGGCTCTGTGGCTTTTTCTGAGCGCATATACCCGCATACATGATTTAATGGCCTGCTAACACGTTGTTTCTCACTTAGTTTTTTACCTGCTATCAACGCCGAGCAACTAGAAGATGAAGCCGTCTTACAAGAACGTCTAGCGAACTGGGACTTGGAAAAACTGCAAGAGGAGGGGTACTGTTTAACAGACATGTTGGCGTTCTGGATGCAGAAACAGATGTTTGGTATGCCTACTGCAACATTCCAGCTCGGACCCGGGATAACGTTGCCTGAACATCGGTTCGAGTGCGTATATGTGTTTTCTTCGCTCTTCTGACTCTGACAAGATGCTATCTCGTAGGAAAGGAACCCAAGTCCTTCTATCCCGCACCAATCCTCTCAAAGAGCCACCCATCCGCGGATCCGTAGTATCCACCACACCCTCGCAATTGCGCATCTCCTTTCAAGAACGTATTCCCGGACTTGATTCCGAGGCGTGGAGACTAGACGTTGGTCGACCTAATCTAGTCTTTGAGCGTATGCGGGCGGCGGTGTTGAATTTGGGTGTATGCCCGGACGAGGTCGTACAGAAGGAGAACGAAGATTGCAGAACATCGACCGCGGTAGGAGCAGGAGGTGGAGAACCGGCCAAGTCGATGTGGGAGTGGAAGGAGTATGTGCTACAGGGTACGGCGTTGAGGGATGTGTTGTTGCGTGGTTTTAGGCCGGAAGTGAGGAGGAAGGTGGAAAGTGCGAAAGCGAAAGCCGGGGTGGAGCTTCTGGAGGAAGAGGAGGGTGGTAAAGTCGTCCTTGAGTATGAAGACAAGGTTGACGCGGAGGTCACTGCTAGTGGAAGCGAGGGTCCGGATGCGAGCGAGAAGAAACTGGGCGTGTTTGCGGAGGATCAGAGGATTCAGAGTTGGGCTAGGAGGTATTCCCTGCCAGTCCCGTTGGTGATGGACGGGGATATGGCTTTGAAGGGTATGAACCCTTCGCAAATTAGGGCTATGGCGTTGATGGTTGGCAATAGGGTTTCTCTAGTCCAAGGTGTACGTCCCATCCGCCAATTCATCCATTCTAACTAACTAATTCATCTTATACCATATTCTTCATCCATCTTCTAGCCCCCGGGAACCGGCAAGACCAAAACGATCATCCAGACTCTCAAACTCCTCAAATCACACTTTAGCGTTCCCCACCCGATTCTAGTGTGTACATACACGAACGCGGCGGTGGATAACCTCGTCGAAGGTATGGCGGCAGCGGGGCTCAAGCCCCTGCGTGTAGGCTATGGACCTTCGATACGACCGGACCTCATACCCTACTCCTTGCATCATAAACTCGAGGTACACCCTCGGGCGGAAGAACTGAAGAAGCTGGACGAGGATGAGGTTAGATTCCAGGAGAAGATCGAGGAGTTGCATGAGAAGATGCATGCGCTTGTGGAGAAGATGGGGCTTAGTTTTCGGGATGCTAATACGATGTTGAGTGCGCCTGGGAGTGGCAGTGGGAAAGGGAGGTGGGAGGGGAGGTATAGGAATATGAAAGCGTCCTTGGACGGCTTGTCGAGGCAGGTGGGGATCACAAGGGCAAAGAGCTATGCGTTGCAGCAGGAAATGTTGCGGGAAGTTGTTGAGGAGGCTGATGTGGTGAGTTTTGATTGTTGAATGGGATGTACAAGGAGTGACGTCCGGTCTACGCAGATCTGCACGACGTGTATTACGGCGGCGACGTCGTCGTTGAACATCATCGACTTCCCGATCGTGTTCTTGGACGAGGCGAGTATGTCGACTGAGCCTGCTACGTTGATTCCTTTGATGAAAGGAGTGCGTTGTTTATTTCCTTCTATCCAGGTCCAGACTGACTTGTGTTTTTCAGTGCCGGCATCTCGCGTTGATTGGGGACCACAAACAGCTGCCACCCGTCATTCTCAGTCAAGAAGCCAAGGACATAGGGTTGGGCGTCAGTTTGTTCGAACGCTTGACGCAGGAAGGCCGTGAGTATAATCTATTATGATAGGTTCTCTGAGACTAAGAGACTGTTCCTAGATACACCATCTATCATGCTCGATACGCAGTACCGGATGCACCCCAACATTTCGTCGTTTCCTAGTAATGAGTTTTACTTGGGAGGCGTAAGGGATGGGACGATCGATGCAGAAGGAAACGTTATCCCTGGTTTGATGCCTCCCAAGAGTGTCTACCTGGAGGCCATCGAGGCGCCGGAGAGTGACGCGGAGGAGGCCGGCGGGTTATTCACCCCGTCGTCGGTTGTTGCTAGTGGCGCAGACACGGCAGAAACACGTCGTGTGAGCGCAGCGCCCAGCAAAGGAAGGAAACGGGCGAATGAGCGCGAAGAGTTATGTCATTTCGGGCAGCCGAGCGTGATATTCCTGGACCACGACGGTGCGGAAACGACGAAGGATCGGAGTCGGGTAAACCATGCGGAGGCGCACATTGTGGCTAGCGTGGTCGTGGACTTGCTGCTGAACAACCCGGTGAGTGTTTAGCTGAGCTGTCGTTTTTTCATCAAGGTTGTTTTCGATTGGACGTTCGTGTTTGATCCGTTGAGTCGCTTGCTATGTTGCGATCAAAGAGCGACGTAGAGGTCCTCGCGCTCTTTCGTGCCTGCTTTTCCCGATTGCCGACTCGAGGTCTGGGCATCAAAGTGACTGACATACATTGAATTATGCGCGTGTAGGAACTCCGCGGCTCGGACATTGGAATCATTGCACCCTACGTAGCGCAGATCTCGCAGCTTACGCGGATATTCAACAACGCGGATTCTGGGTATCAGACGTTGCTCAAAGAACGGTTGGGAGATCACAGGTACATGCAGCTGGGGCAGATTGAGATCAAGACGGTGGATGGATTCGAAGGAAGGGAGAAGGAGGTGATCGTGTTTAGCACGGTGAGGAACAATGATGAGGGGAGGATTGGGTTCCTTGCAGACAGGAGGAGACTGAATGTGGGGCTGACGCGTGCCAAACGGGCGCTGTTCGTAGTGGGGAGTGTACGGACGCTGGGCGGCAGAGACGTGGCGGGGAAGAAGGGGGGGAAGGGGGTCGAGAGCTGGCGGCGGTATGTGCGCTACCTGGAGGACATGGGGCTGGTGGTGCGGGTGGAGGGCGAGGAGGTGGCGCGGGGGATGGCGCTGGTGGTGAGCGGAGGGCCGGTGCAGGTCGGGGGGATGAGTGTGACATGGATTTAGTAATGTGGACGCCTTATTGTAGAGTACTGACAGGTAGAATGGTGTAACCATGGCAGAGGGCGCGACGGGAAGTAGACGAGAAGAGAGGCGGAGGGCTGATCAGGGTGATGCACGGTGACGGCTGGATCTGGCTGGATCTCGATGAAGAGGATGAATGAAGGGGATAGTCACGTGGTGAGTGTTCCACGCCGTTCGCGGAAAGAGCAAGGGTCGTCATTCTCATCCATATATATACTGAATTAATTTCTTCGGCCAGGATGCTGCACCATGCTTGCCTATCTCTCCTCCAACCCCCCCAATCCCAGGGCCGTCTTCAGACACGGCGACTGGATATGTCCCAGACAATCCTGCTCTGCGCACAATTTCGGGTCAGTCGTCATTCCGGTGGTGTCTCTGAGACCGTCTCATCCCTTCCGCCATAGCCGTAATCACGCCTGCATAGGCTGTGGCTGCCCCAGATCCTCCCTTTCTTCAACCACCACCACCGTCGCTGCCTCCCCCCGCATGGCCTCTCACGTCTTCTACTCCAGTGCCCAGCCCCACCAGGCCCAGTGGCACCAGCCGCCCATCGACCTCGCTCACCTCAACACCCAGCTGGCCGGCCTCTCTCTCCAGCAGCAGCACCAGCCCCCAAAGCACCAGCAGCAGCACCAGCCAGTTGCCCAGCACGCGCCGTCCCTCCCTCCCCCAAAGTTCACCCCGCCCCTCCTCACACCCAGTGGGAGGGCTTTTGCCGTTGGCGGCCGCGTCCAAAATGTCTCGTCCGACCCCCTCTCGCCCTGCATCATGTGGTGGCCCGACAATGAGCCCTTCCCTGAGCAGGGCCAAATTCGTCCCAACAATGTCGTCGGTGTCGCGGTATGTCCCATCCTCGCATCATCGGTGACGCACTCTTCTTACGAAGCGCGGCTTTTTCTTCTACAGCAGCCGCCGATTCTCAACACGGGTAATCGCGGCCCCATTTCCCATCAGCCTGGCGATTGGATATGCCAAAAGTGCAACTACCTCAACTGGAGGAGAAGAAAGGTCTGCCAGACCTGTTTGCCTTGTGAGTGTAGACGCGTTTTTTTCCCGCCATCAAGCGCTCACACAGAATGTCGTTAGACGCGGAAGGAAACGGCGACTCCATCTCTGCCGCTGTCCAGGCTGAGCGCATCGCTTTGCTCACCCAGGTATTAGCACAGACCACTTCTAATACAAATACCTCCCCCACCACTTCCAGCCATCCCCACATCATTCACCAGACCCAGGCGCCACGAACTCACGCAATGACCCCGCCCCAAGTCCGCACAAGAGTCTCTGTTCCCGGAGATACGGGACCCGGTCTCCGCGCCCATGCCCATCCCCAGGGCTCTGCAGTCTTGGGAACATCTAATATGAGTGGTCTTTATGCGGGCAAGTCGGTGCAACGATCACGTTCTCATCTGACACTGGGCGCCGCTGCTGGTTTTGGTGACTCTATGGGCAGCCCCATCTACGAGACGGGTGGGCCGGCGACGAGGGCGACTATCCCGGCGCAGTATCACCAGCCGCAGCAGCAGCGGGTGCAGCAGGAGCGCTTTTTGCAGCCGCCACCCCAGCGTCAGCAGCATTTCCAACAGCAGAGGATCCCATCGCCTTTGTACGCCACGGGTCCTCTTCCTGGATCGCTTGTCTCCGCCGCAGGTGGTTTGAAGCCCCCTGTCAGCGCGCATTCCCGCTCCATTTATTCGACGTCGTCTCCTTCACATTCGCCTAGTCCCGAGGCTAGCGGTGGCGTGACGCCAATGTCGCTGGGCGGTCTCCAGAACGCGGCGTCTGCGTCGCTCCATGCGCCTGCGCCGCTTCTTCCATCGTTTTTGCAGGATATGGTGCAGACTCCGCCCAGTTTGAGTCCTGCGAGCAACGCTAGTGGAAGCTCGACAAGTTCAGTTTCGTTGCCTTCGGTGGATGATCATGAACTTGATGCACAGTATCCTTCGGCGTATCGCAGGGTCAGAGTGGGTAGCGAGAGTGCCTCGGAAAGTGGGAGGTCGAGTAACGGAGGGGAGAAGGGGCTTTCGGCGAGTATTTGGTCCATGGATAGGGAGGAGGAGAGAAGGTCGCCTTATGGAGTGGGTGTTATCGGGATGGGGAGGGTGCGCTAGATCCAGCGCATCGGATATCAGGTTTCGCGTTTCGTCCTTTGTCCTTTGGAGGTGGAAGTTCTCTTTTTCTCTGTGTACTTTTACTACTCTTCTTTTCTTGAAAAGGCTCGTCGGTGTGCCATGGGACTCTCTTCGCTGCTTGGAGGTTGGGATTCTTTTCTTGCTACTACTTACATGCCGACATGCGAGTATTCTCATCAGAATCTCCTTATTCTATTTTCTCTCCTTCGCTATTTATTCCACCCATCACAACCTTCGCACCGCAGTTATCATTATTTTTGTGATATTTCTCTCTCTTGGTATTTATTCACCTCTATTCCTACCTATCTCCCCGCGCTCGCTGCTACCCTCTACCCACCTTCGCTGCATTGTCATCATTATTCGCATCGCAACTTTGTATCCTCATCTTGGTCGGTTCCGTTTGGAGGGTGGGCTTCCTCCTTGACATAGTTTTTTCTTCGTTGCACTGCTTTTCTCTTTTTTTTGTTCGCTTGCTTTGCTTGCTCCGAGCTGGTCAAGCTAGAAGATCCTGGTAGATTCGAGTGTCCACTTAATTATGCTTCCATGTTCTACGACATACATACATACATCCCATCGATACATGCGCGCGTGCATGCTTGTACACATCTCGTCATCTTTTTTTCTTGGAACATTAATACACACTGTGTACATCAGTCAAAGTCACAAGTCAAGCGTGTGCTGTTTTCTGTTTGGAACTTGAAAGAGAGACGCCGGATTGCCGCTCTCTCCGTGATATTGCGAGGCTCTGTAGAGATGGGACTTGGCCGTAGCATTTGTTCGGAGGCGTGTTGAGCCGACCGCGAATGGAAGCAAGTTCTCTCCGTGATATTTGGTGATATATTACGAGGCCCCATGAATGCACGGAGCATGGCAAGGCATGCATGCAGGGTTGCAGATAATTTATCTTATTTTCGTGAGTACGAACGAACTCACCACCAGCCACAAGAATGAATCAATCGTCATAGATGATAGATCTATTTATCGTCATTGCTCCCAGTTTTGCTTCCTAACCGACCGACCGACCGACATATGAATGGCGTTGTCGGTTTGAGGGTCTGGAACCCCGGTGTGTTGATAGTCCCGGACGTCCGTTTGTGGTTGTGGGTCGTCGACTCGGATCGACACGTCGACAAGTTAACGTTACTCTTGCGTTCATCGTTCAAGTCGGTCAAAACTCATCCTCGATGCCCCCGTTTTCGAGTGCCAGTGCTACGGGGTGAGTTTTTGCCAGTTTTACTTGACGCTCTGTTCAACATAGCCGATTGGGATGGAGCGCTGGGCCTCTCCTTAATGTGGCTGGTGGCGTATTTTATTCTGACAGGGTACATGGACACTAATTAGAGAGATCCGAAAGAGGAACTGAGGTGAAATGACCAGGTACACATATTTCGGTAGGCTGTTTGTGGATTCCCGATTGACGACTCTGAACTTATGAATGAGATTGAGATTCGAGCGGGTTGAGTCGGTGGGCGTGCGACTTGCGACGCGAATCAATGCTGATGCCAGGGCGGCATATGTCATCGGTATTTGACTGACATATCGCCGAGGACAGATATAGATTGGCATGAGGGAGACGTTCATGAGGCGGGTTTTCCTTTTCCTTGAACGGTGTGCAGTATGAATAGAAGAAGGCTAGGTTAGGTTCGGTCTCGCGTCGTACTATCGTATGAAGGTGTTCAACAATCACAGAACAAATTTGAACGTCCGAGGAGGTAAGGATGTCGAATGTTTTCCGAATCAAGTCCGAGGACATATTCTACCTCGACATTGGCCGCTCGGACAAAGTCGACGTCTCGGACTTCTTATCTGACAGAACCTATTGAGTGGGGTATTGTATGGAGAAAGAAGAGTGAACTTTGATGTTGCAAGTGGTCCGGCGGTAAGGTCGAAGTATGTACCTGGTGTTCATGTTGGTTAGCCGGTTATTGGCGATCAATAGCGGTCAAGTTAAAGTATGTGCCGAAAGTGTCTGAACTCTGGTTAGTACGGTCCACTTGGATTTTGGGTGTTGAATATAGCCTCGGGTGGGACTGTCGTGCACGGCAAGAAGAACGATAGATGGCCGGGATAGATGGATAACGGAAGGGCTGAGCATATGTATAGACGGCAGCGGCAGAAGCGTACATAGGGAAAAACGGGTGGGTCGCCGGCGGTATGATATGCGACCTTTGTGAGATCTTGCCGAAGAGTGCGGGCGCGGGGAGGCCAACCAGTAAGTTGCATTATGCAAACATCGGATCTGGGTTGCGTAGATTGTGAGGGGGAAGGACAACGGAAGGCTGAGTGCTCGAAGATTGTGGTTCACAATCACCTCGAGTAAAATCGAATTTTGAGTTATTTTCGTTGTCAGCGCTCTCATCGATGAACTCGTCGCTCAACAAAGGAGCATCCATGAAGGTTTCTGTCGCGGGAAATAGGGTGGACAGGATCCAGTATACCCCAGCGCCCACGGCGAACTGGGAATGGCATCAGTCGGCATTGGGATTGTGAGCACTTCTGACATACCCCGAAGATCCAAGCGACATTGAACAAGTAAGAGGCATTTCCAACCGGAATCTGAGCGTTGATGTTGTGAATCAGGCCTGGTAAATTCGGTGTCACGGACACAAGGAGCGCAACGGCAGCTCTCCAGTTCTTGAAGAGCAAAAGGATAGCAAATCAATAGCAACGCAAGGGATAAGATAAGCCGACGTACAATGCCATTCCAATATCTATAAATTCCGTGAGGGTCATACATTGCAACGACATTGACCTTGCCCCCGTGGATCAACCAGTACTATAGGCATAGGTCAGGCTGACATCAGAGATAGATAAAAGCACTCACATCTACTACCATGCTAGAGCGCGCCTGTCAGTTGATTCAATTATATAGATGTATGGAGAGGGGCTTACATTGCTGCGAACGGTCCCAGGAATACAGTGTACCCGGCCATGAAAGTCAGGAACCTTGGTGCGGACGCAAGAATCTCCCAAGGACAAAGTGCCCAGCCTCCAACGAATGCGCAAATAACCTGACCTCTTTTGATATTGATATATCTGGGGAAAAGGGCTGTCAAATCATTGGCAGCACTCAAACTATTTGCGGAGATGTTGGTTCCAAGTGTGGCGAGAGCAAAAGTGAATGACGCGAAAAACCCAGCGGCACGGTTATCCCAGCGGTCAATAAGACGGAGCGGGTCCCAGAGGACTTCTCCATAAATAATCTCCCCAGCGGCAGTGACAGCAATTCCTGCCAGACAGAAATGAGTCAAGGGGCAAATATTGATATGTCAATGTACCACTGACCGACAAATCCAATGAAGGTAAACGCGGCTGGAATGACAAACAGCTGGATGTATTGTCTTCGAGGCCATGAACCAACATATCAGAGTGTCAGGCTGACAAACTCACGATCTTTCGTGCTTCGCGTAACGCTAGAAGAAAAAGGGTTTTGAGCTATGTTAGTCATACATTTGAAAGAGAACCGACCGTGAAGTCAGGAATATTGACGGAAAGCGTAGAATAGCTGCCGATTGCACTATTCATTGCAGCGAGCCACAACCATTTTGCTGTGCTCCCATGGACAGTCGAAGATGTAGGATCAAGGCTGACGCGAGGGGGCGCTTTCGCCATTGCCCAGATAAGGATGGCTATCCATGCAGAGGGAACGACTATGGCTTTGAGAGTGAAAAGATGGCGAATCTTCTGGGGAGAGACGAGCATAAAAGGGAACTGAACGAGCCAGTACAGAAAATAGCACATAATGCCTGTAATATGAATCGGTATCAGACCAGGCTGAGCTCGCGCGGTGCCTCCTTGAACGAACCGGAGGTGGTGATATTTGCACTCTCTGGAAGCTGATTTGGCAGATGAGATATCGAAGGCCAAATAGCTTTCAGCATCTGGTACATTGCTTCCGATCGGTGTAGGTCTATGGGCCGAGTGTCGGTTTGAATGTCAAGCAATAGAGATGAAGGCCTACCTGCACTCCAAACCAGAACATAGCAAGGATAGCTCGGCTGACCACGCTGAAATAGCTCAACCAAAACCCAAACGAAGACCGGTTGAGCACTGGGAATCCTACATGAAGCCTTGCGCCAATCGTTCCATTGAGTAGAACGACGACCTTCCGTGGCGTTCAGCGCGTCAGCCCAGTTTCTCCAAGCAACGAGAGTACGTACAGCAATGATGAAATGCCCCGCTGCAATGGCACCAAGTGCCTGCCGCCAAGACAGACCGACGGCTAGCATCGAGCTGGCAAGCTGCCAGTTTGCAGCATTGGTGGCGTCAGAGATCCAGTATGCAATGTAGTTCCAGGAGTTCCAACTTCTGAGAGAGGGAGGAACAGGGTCCATGTCCGGGTTGCTCCATCGTGGATTGGGGCCGAACTTGCCTGGGCGGGTCTGAATGGACAGAAAGGACGCCATGAAGAACGTCCAAAGAGCGCAGACTGCCCAAGATGCATATCTATAGATGAGTGTTGCCGATAAGAACGAACCATTACAACAAGGGATCGCTTCTCCATCAAAACTTTCAGCATACCCCGATTGTGGTAGTGGAAAGTTTGTATATTTAGGTGAGCTATCCTGGGATCTGTTCTGAATGACCTAGCCCCCAACGTCGCTGGAGGGTATAACCGAGCGGTATAAGTTCGAAAAATGTTTCTCGGGACTTGAGACCTTACCATTATGCTTTCCTTGAAATGTTGACTTCTTGCCTTCGGGAAAGCTCGTCGGAGGAACGAGTTTTCGACGCTCAGCGTGGACAAGTTCCCACGCCCCACGGCGCCATCGAGCATACTGTGTCTCCAGAATCGAGACCACAGCTTGACCACAGTGCTATAGCCCTTGGGCAATGGCTGAATTTGGGGTCGTCTGTTCCCGCTTGTTCCGCTTGTTCATTACCTACCTCCAGAAGATTATTCTATGAATCTCTGTCCCGTTCAAAAAAGAAACAGAAATGAGACTTGAGCAGTTGATTTCCTATCATGAACACACAACAGCTTCAAGCACGATCAGATCGTCTAATAAGCGCCAGCTGTTGGTGCGTCACCTGTATACAGCCGCAGAATATAGATTCCACCATCATAACGACATGCAAAGTTCAAAATCAGATCGAGTTGGAACCTCATTTCTGTTGTCAACTTGTCAGAATACGAGAGCGCCAACGACCAGGAACAGTGCTGCACTCTTGGCAGACAGATACATTGACCTTGGTGCCCCGCTCGTGCCGGTAGGGGAAGCGTCAGGAGTTGCGGCAGCAGCAGCCACAGCTCCCAGAGTATCTGCAGTAGAGGTGTTGCCAACGGTCAGGTCGATCCCAAGTTCGTGCTTGCAGGCGCCAAGAAACTCTACCGGTGTCGATGGTAAGTGATTAGAGCTTAGTCCTGGCAGAAAGGGGAACAAAAAGCATGCATACCTCGAAGGGCGTCGTCCATTGTCGTCTGGATGGGTTCGTTACTAGTCTGATTGGCATTGGTGGAAGGTATTTTGACCACACAGTCGGAGCATGTGTTGGTACGCGCGACAAACTCTGGAACGCAGACACACTGCGCGATTGAGGTCGCATTTGCTGCACAATTCTGAGAAATGTAGATCTGTGAGTAAAAGAACCAAGGGTGGGACGGTCGGCGGGGGAGCTCAAATTGAGACGCACGTCTTGTAAGGCAAACAGAGGGTCACAAGCTGAATTGCATTCTGGGGGTTTCGAGTTGGTTGACTCTTGTGTGGAGCTTTGGCGGCGGTAGACAGCCGTGAACGAGGATGCTGAAAGAGCCGGTCTCAACAAAGGCCTAATGCCGACTTGACATCATCGACGAACCCTGAGCACCAGCAATTAAAAGAGAGAGAAAAGGACAGTAGTGCGAGAGGCGCATTCTTGATAAATAAATGAGTGGAAGGAGTATGTGGGAAAGGGGGTGAGGTTAATGAGGAGGGAGAGGAATGGAAACACAAACAGATCTACGGCAGTCTTCTCGATATAAGACATAATACATAGATGGTATCAAACGCTGTGTTTGTCAGGATTGGTTGGAACGATATCACACCAGCGCCCATCCACTAGAGAGCCAAGACCGCTTTGCTCACGATGGGCGCTAGCTCAGGAGAGGTGCGCTAGCCAAGAAAGACCAACGAGAAAACTTTGTTCGACTTGGTGTAATAGACGTTCGAGATTTGGCGTGTCCTAAAAGTTGATCTCCACCAGTGGCTACCCAAAACCTGTCGCCCAAGTGTCAGAAAGAGGTTTCCAAACGAGAAGCGCGCGATTTTCGGCACAGTTGTTCGGGCAGAGTTAGATGTCGTTATTTGCCTCGAGCCCATCCAGATTCGGTGATGGACCTCCGTGGAAGACAAGTTGCTATCGCCTTTAGAGAGTTTCGTATCACGTACAGCCCATAGTTCAGCCCCAGCCCAAGTTTGTGTTTGACTGCGGAGACAGGAACATGAAAGTTGAAGGGAAAGAGCGGAACCAAGAAGCCGAGAGAGAAAGCCCGGCTATCAACTTGACATTCCCAGCTGCTCAGACTTAAGCCCTCGAACCCGAGCAAATGGTACGGCCTCAAGGCTACCTCTCTTGCTTGAATAAGTATAAGAGACCTCCAGCTTCAACTGGCCGCTTCCCCATCTCGTAAATGCGAAATCCACCTGACGGAGCTCAAAGTCACTGATCATCAATTGATCGGAATGCCATCAAGTTCGGAATGAACTTTGCCTTTCTTCCCCTCCGCCAAAGTCGGCCTCTCCGAAATGTCCTTCACTCAAGTCGCGCTCAGCCCTACACCAGGATTTTGCATAAAGAGCACAACTTTGGAACCTGGGGTTTTACCTCCAAGTCGTGAAGGCTCTTCACCAGATTCCTCAACGTTGTCGTCTCAGTCCAAGTCTCCTGGGGGCTTGCTTGAGCCTAAACCGCAGCCTACACCCATCCCAAAAGGCATGAAAGTTTTTGTGAACATTTGCTATGATAAAAACGTGCCATCACCACCTGAGGGAAGCGAGGATGCGATTCAGAAGGCGATGAAAGGGGAGCCACCAGTCGAAGGAGATGAAGAGGAGGAAGAGGTGTGGTACGTCCCGGTCGTGGTGTCGGAGCCCAGAACGGATAAGGATAAAGCGGGAAAGTCGAGTCTGGTGGTGGATTGTGTGTATAACAGTGAGGTGAGGAGTAGGACGTTGACGGATCCGGAGTTTAAGATCTTTTTGGTAGGTGCGTTCAGCGACGTGTTCACCCTTCCGCTTTCCCTTTCCATGTTGCTTGGCCAGACTAACGACTGACTGAGCCTGAATTTCTACTATACAGAATTGGGACTTCAGAGAATAGAAGGCCAAACAGGCCTCACACTTTCTCGGAGCATCGGGACGCCCAACATCGCTGCCAAGGGCAAACTGCAACCTCGTACGGTCAGGATACCCACTGCCCTGCTCAATCCTCCTTCTACCGAGGCCTCTTCAACGGAGGATGTACCTTCAGCTCTCTTGGTAGAGAAGGAATCAGGGAAGGGTCGTAAAGGCAAGGAAAGAGAGATTTTGGAGAAAGGGAAGTCTAGTCTGGATTCAAAGGAGAGCGGAGAGGGTGGAGGAGCGAAGGCTGGTAAGAGCCCTTTGATTGAAGAGATTGGATCGGAAGAGACGGCGCATGTCGCAGAGAAACCGAAAGGTATTTTGAAGCAGCCTCCTTCCGCAGCGGTGAAGAGCCAAGAGCAGGAGAAACGGGGCTTGGATTCGACGATTCCCACCGACGTTACGTGGAGCTGGGAAAAATTGGACTCGGGGAGGTTGCAAGTGACTATACACGTTCCCGACTTGGTGCGTCTCACTTTCTCTTTTCTTTCGTCGACCGAGCAATGTGTTTACTGGTTGAAAACAGTCGGCATCTTCGATCACCTCAGGCCAAACCTACCTCGACATCGAACCACGGCGTATCATCCTTACGCTCTCCTATAACAACAAAACTGTCGATATCGACCGTTCGCTTTCAGACGCCCAGCTCACCACCAAGATTCTCGATCGAACAAAAGAGAAAGTGGACTCGGTTCACGGTAAGGACCTCAGGGAGCAGCTAATGGCTGAATCGGAGAAAGAGGTGACTAGGATGCTGCTGTTGAAGAGGGAGAGGGCGTTCGATGTGGACGGGGCGAAGGCGCAGTGGTTCGTGAAAGATAAGAAGCTGGTCATTACGCTATGAGTATGTATGAAAATGTGCATACTGGTCATGATCGTGGTCGTGGTCGTGAAGGGTACAATACAGGCCATGTATCTATTAGCTACAGGTTGACGCGCGGTCGTATTCGTAAATACAGCAAGGAGGAGAAAGAGTCCATGGAGCATGATGCATGAGCATGCGTGATAGCGTTTCGAATAAGATACAAGCAGAGAAACAGGGAAAGCAGTATCGAGACATGGTTCATTACTGGTCGTAACTAGCCTCCTGCTTTACCGAGCAATGCGTATCCCTGTCCTTGGGGACCGTGCAGCTGAAGAAGAAAGCAATCAATCAGCATAGTCGCTTCAACAGACAGAACATGCAAACCGAACCTTGTTATAGCACCGTACACAGAAAGGCTCACCGTCGTGATCGCGAAGTTTGGTTGAGTCCAGGGATGTACTGCACTCCGTACACCTCAAACAATATTTATGATACGTCTTCCCAACTGCTTTCACCTGTTCCGCAAAATAGACGTTCTTGGAGCATTTAGGACATACAGGCGTTGTGCCGCCCCATTTGCGCGGGGAGCTGCCAGTACCAGTCATATGTACTCCGAGATTGACGGTACCCGAACCCAGAGCTGTACCGTACCGCGTTCCGGTGGGAGTTTGACGCAACGGGCTTATGCCTTCTTGCTGCAAGAGGTTAAGGGCATTGGCCGCTCTATTAGAACCGGGGGAAAACGAGGCTGGGGGTGGGGAAGAGTTGATATTTCCGAGACTTTGAGTGGTTTTGTGCCTGGTAGCAGAAGAGACGTGAGAGGAGTAGTCGAGGCTGAGTGGCACGGTTCGCGGCATTTTACCGAGGCCTGGGCGACCGGTGTTAGTGAGCAGGAAGGGTTTAACGGTATCTGTTGTGGGAGAGGATTTGTTAGAGTCGTCGCTGGCTTCGTCTGCGCTGGTGGGATCGGTGGAAGCGGTTGTCATGGAGTCATCGGCGGAGGAATCGAGGGAAGTGTCGGCTTCGAGATCATTATCGATGGGGGACTCTTCTGGGATGGCGTGGTTTGCGCGATTGCCAAAGGGTACAGGCGTGTTGGTCCCGCTACTTCCGCTGCTACTTCCTGGGCGGGAAAGTGGGCGGGGAAAGTTGGAGGAGGTCGGGCTAAGGACGCGGGTTGGGCGGAGAAGGGGGAGGCCGTTGTTGGCTTCGCTGGTATTTAGGGGAGAAACCTGGGGACGACCTGGAGAGGATGTAGGGCTCGAGACATCGTCTGTGGATGTCGAGGAACTCCGAGGCCGCGGGGCGTAGGGCAAATTAGCATGCCTGAGATCTCTGGTGCCAAAGCTCTTGAGATGACATGGTTTGCTATGAAAATATTAGATGTGGACTGGGACATCCGAGGCAGGGCATACCAGTATGGCTAGGAGAAGTGTTAGGTGAGCTTCATTGGAGAGTGACTGGAGAACTGACCTCTTCATCGTGCTCGAGCAGCGTGTAGGAGTCTAGTCTACGCTTGCATATTGTGCAGGTCAAGCAGGGTTTGTGATAAAACTCGGATCGTAGTCAGACAACTGCGGTTTGAGAGGTAGTTGAGGCGGTACCTTTCTACCTGGGCCGAGAATCTATTGAGATGAGCGAGTGCCCATACAAATCTCCTGTATCACATACCTGCTCTGCGGCGTAGACAAGCTTTTCACAGCGAGGACAGCGGGGAGTGGCACCAAACATGAGGAGGAGGAGGAGATGATGCTTGTTGCTATGAAATGAGATACGCCTGATTGATTGGCTTATGTCAGCCTGCGGAGTCTTAAATTCTTAATCTGAAATTTTGCGATATTTCCTTCATCTTGCCCTCATCTCCCTCGACCCAAACGACCACCACCACCCCCAAAACTCTCTAAAAATGTCTGACGACGAGCAACACAACCAGACCTTCGAAGCGGTGAGCTCTACAGCGCCCACAGCTCCGTTATCAACGTGCATCAATGCTCATCATCTCCCCCTCATCTCATCTAGGCCGGTGCGGGTGCCTCCCTCACCTTCCCCATGCAGTGCTCTGCTCTGCGCAAAAACGGTCACGTCGTCATCAAGGGTATGTCCTTTTTACTTCGGGCTCCTCGACGTACCTTACCCACCCCGATCCGTCCAGGTCGCCCATGCAAGATCGTCGACATGTCCACCTCGAAGACTGGTAAGCACGGTCACGCCAAGGTCCATCTTGTCGCCATCGATGTACGTGAACACCCTACCTCCCTTGCTATATAATCGTCTCATTTCTCGCTCCAGATCTTCACCGGCAAGAAGTTGGTCAGTACAGCCAAGCGATCATCACCTCACCCAATCGTCTTATCTCACTTGGCTCCGTTAATAGGAAGATATCTCCCCCTCCACCCACAACATGGATGTGCCCAACGTCCGCCGTACTGAATACCAGCTCGTGCGTTATCCTTGGACTTTTAACAGCATTTTGATGGCTGACACACCGCTGCTGCTTCTCATTAGGTCAATGTCGACGATGGTTTCCTCAACTTGATGGACCAGGATGGCAACTCCAAGGACGACGTCAAGGTCCCTGACGGTGACATTGGATCGGAAATCACGACTGCCTTTGAGGACGGCAAGGATCTCCTTGTCACTATCATCGCCGCCATGGGCGAGGAGCAGGCCATCTCCTTCAAGGAGGCGCCCAAGGGCGCCTGAGCCTAGAAAGATAGTTGGATTTCTCCTTGTATGTTTCATTCTCGTCTCTCACCCTGTACTCTTGCTCACTTAAAGCGTTTGTAGGTCGTCTTTCTCGCTCCCGCATAGTCCTTGTACACTTGCTCGTTTTCTTTTTTTCGAGTAGTGTTCTTCTTATCGTTATCACACGTTTTCTCTTTCTTCCCCGCGGCGATCTTTACTTTTACGAGACGTTATGTCGAGAAGGAATGTTGTACAAACTCACCCCGTTCACATCTCTCTTTTTTATACACTTGATCTGGGTTGTATCACAATAGGATGAATGAAAGAAGACGAAATCTATAACACTGTGTGACTGGCCTGAAAAGAAGAGAGGACGTCGTGCACTCGTGTCGGGTAGGTGGACGGTAAGTATGTACATTATTACTTCATGCTGCCCTTGCGAGTGATGTGAGGAAGAGTGATAGTCCCACTGCCGCCAACACCGCTGCTGCTGCTACCTCCTCCAGCAACGCTACCCATTCTACCACGATGCCGTGGTAGAGGGACTCTGAAATCTTTGGAATCGTAGTCCCAAGTAGCGAATAACAGAGCATCTGGGATAGCTGGTTTTGCAGCTTCTTCGTTGGCTTTGCCGTTGACCGAACTGTCTTTGGATTTGGTGGCAATGGGAGTTTGGGGGACGCCGTTTGCGTCGGTGGGTGGTATTGGATTACTGTTCCAGGGAGCGGCGATACCGTGGCCGTAGACCAGTGGCTTTGATCCTCTTTGAAGGACAGGTGGATGTGCAAGGCGGGTTGAACGGTTAAGGATGGCGGGCTGTACGAACGAAATTGACATTCGTTTTATGGAGGTGAAATAAATTGAAGAGACTTACATGAAGAACATGCCGTGCAAGGTCAGGTAGACGCGAAGCAGGCTGTCCGACCAGAGGGGCGAGCCGTTCCATACCTGCCACTGGTCGGTTATTTGTTTGAGGAAATTTGAACGTTTCAGAACGGTCTCGAGAGTCTTTGGGTTTGCTGTCGGCGCCCAAATCGGTGACTGCGACCGGGTAAGAAGGGGGTACGGTGGCGACTCGAGGCGGACAGGGTGCGACGCTCCCGTAAAGGCTGTCCGAGGGCGTCCATCGGGATTTGGTTTGTATGAGCCCGAGGAGAGATGTGGCGACCCGGTGCCGCTGAACGGTCGAGGGTGGTGGAACGGCAGGGGGTGGGTGCGTGAGGATGTAGTGGTAGGCTGCGATGAAGGATGGTTCGATTTGGGGTGCGTTAAAGCGTTGGGATGGGCGGGTTACGGATGAGGATGTTCGAGGAGGTGGGCCGGGTAAGTGGCGTTCTGGGAGGGTTCCGATGGTAGATTGGGAGTATGGAATTACAATATGGATGTCTGACGTCGAGGCGGTGGTCGTGAGGGCCTGTGAGACTTGAGCAGCCGGCTTGTCGTCTGTGACAGGAGGAAGCTCGGGTGGTTGAGAGAGGCGGGGGGAGGGGTGAGCGGATTCGGGGACTTGTTCGTTGGAGGGGAATGGGGGCAAAAAATCTGGGATATGTTCTGGAGGGTTCCAGTTCGACGTTCGTGCTCGTTTCCGAGATGGAGACGGCGGATTGGATATCGGGGAGAGAGGCAGAGGAGGGGTCCCTTGCCTCCGTTTCTGAGGCATTGGAGACTTTGGATCCACGTCCATAGCATCCACATCTTCGTCCTCGCTCTCCTCATATTCAGAAGATTCTTCTGGCTCCCCTTCGTAACGTGCATATTCGAGGGGAATTGCATCATCTCGATCTTGCCTCATTCCCTCCAACAGTTGGGCTTTGGTTGTATTAGACGGCGGAATAAGACGATATACAGCAACATACATCGGAATTCATTCAGCTCCTCCTGCCTGCGAGCTGAATGCAGCGCATATCTGTTCAACTCCCTCCCTTCTCCCGACCCGTATCCAATCAGGTCTTCTACACTCGCTCCGAGCTCTTCCAGAGCTTCAAGTGCGTCGTATATGGTCAGCTTAGTCCTCCCGGCATGCTGCGCGTATTTTGAGCACGTCGAGGTGAGAAGAGTGAGGTATCGCGAGAGAAGGTCGGTGAGGACAACGGTGGCCTGTGTAGATGAGCGAGAGAAGGCATGGGCGTGGAGGGTCTTGTGTATCGTGGATTCGAGAAGTTTTTGGGCACAGTGCTCCATGTCTTGCTCGTCGTTACGCTCAGAAGGCGGCCCAGCGTCGACAGGAACGTCTGCGGCTGCTGAGGAGGAGCACGTCAACTGGAAAGGTGTGAACGGGTAGAATCTTCCCACGCTCTGACTACATCCAGCTCAGACTCGGAGTCGGGACGGGTCTTGTTTCTGACTCTTGCTGCGATGTGTGGTCGCTTTGCTTTGCGTGCTAATAATGTACGCTTCCCCAATGTTATACGCCATTTTCTGACCACAATCACTTTTTAGCGACGCGAAATTCGCGAACTGCGCGGCAATAACGCGAATGTTGACGAGTGGGAGGGCGAAGATGACTTCGTGCCCCGATACAACATTGCTCCTCGAACGCAGGCCCCAGTCGTACGCCGTCGTGACCCTGGGCCCTCTCGTGGGCAGGCCGGAGACGACGGTGAACCGAGCTTGATTATGCAAACAATGAAGTGGGGCTTGGTTCCTCATTGGAGCAAGTTTGAGGACAACACTTTGAATACCATCAATGCTCGTGCAGAGAACCTTGCAGAGGGCGGAGGAATGTGGGGAAGTATTAAAGGAAAGAAGAGATGTGCGGTTCCTTGTCAAGGGTGAATATCTCTCGACGTGGCGACTGGTTTGTTTTTCGCGCTTATGATGGCGAGTTGGGCAGGTATTATGAGTGGTTGACGAAAGGCAAGGATAAATTGCCTCATTTTATGAGGCGGAAAGACGGCAATCTCCTCCTCATGGCTGGTTTATATGACTCCGCGGTTATTGAAGGTGTGTAAAGCGTGTCTCAATGGACGTTTTGGCTGCTTACGATGCTACTAGGCCGCACTCTTTGGACCTTCACTATCGTGACTACTGACGCCAATAAGGAGTTCTCTTGGCTACATGACCGCCAGCCTGTCTTTCTTACTAGTAAAGCCGCATTGGACACATGGCTCGACACCAGCTCCCAAACATGGACGAAGGAACTCAGCGAAATGGTTCTTCAGCCCTATCAGGATACCACTGTATCTCTGGAATGGTAAGTCGTTGAACCCTAGATGAGCCGAGAATAACGTTGAATGTTATGTGCAGCTATCAGGTTCCCAAAGAAGTAGGGAAAATAGGCAACGAGTCGCCAACCTTCATCGAACCCGTGGCAAAGCGTAAAGATGGCATACAAGCCATGTTCGCGAAGCAAAAGCAGAAGGCGACCGAGTCAAGTACTGTTTCTCATTCTGAAGACTTGAGTCACGACTTGGAGTCAAAGACTCACGAATTGCAATTGAGTTCTCAACAATCCGAACCCACTTCGTCGTCGCCCACAAAGGGGAAGAGAGCAAGAAGCCCTGTTCCGATTGATTCGAGTCAGGCCGACGATGACGAGGTTCAAGTCATCAGCGAGCCCAAGGCGAAGAGACCCAAAGCGATCCCGAGCTCTCCGCCGCCTGCTCAAAAGGCACCAAAGGTAGCCTCGATTCCCCATATCTTTCATTCTTCCGAATCGGCGCTCAATTTTTAGAAGTCTCCCCAGGTTTCTAAAACCAAACAGAAACCAGGTTCGCCTAAGGTGAGTCGTTTTTCCGACAACATATCCAGGCCTGTGTCGTGATTTTTGGCTTGAAATTTCACGATAACATGGTGACTCCATTCATTTTGTATCAACTAGAAAACTAGCAAGTCGAACAGCATAAAACCTACAAGCTCAGCGAAGATAACTTCGTTTTTCAAGAAAGGTTGACCTCGAAACTTCTGAGAGGTTGGGCATTCTCTTTTCTGTCTATGATTGATACCAACTATCTTGGGCATACGAAAATGCTGTGAATCTAATACAAATGTCGTCGAATCACGTTTGTCGGTCGTCGATTTGTCTTCACAGGAACTGAACGAACTGACGAATCTGCGCTTCCTCTTCCTCTCAACATCCACAGCGAAAAATAATCAACAGGCTTAGGTGAGCCAAATGCTCTCGAGGTGCTGTACTTTACCAGCCTCGGTCGGAGTTGCAACTGCCTCGTGACAATTGTGGGCGCTTAAAGAATCACCGGCTCACCCTTGAATGGCGGGGTGAGCCAGCTCGTGCGAATGCCGATGGCCGAGATGAAGTTGCGAACCAAGGGCGTCAGGAGCCAAGGGGAACTGTCAAGACAGCTCGAAGGTGAAGGTTGACTCATTGTCAGTGACTTCCAGCTCTTCAGCGTCGTCTGGCATGCCATCTACGTGGCTTGAGGCTCTAGCTGCCAGTGCTTCAACACCAATAGTTCCCCAGAAAGAGGGTTACCACAGGAAGAGGAAGAGTGGCGGACTCCGGGCGCTCATTTTTAGTCCCTTCGCGGCGCCAGTGTCCCCTCCACAACGGCCTCCGCCCTATTCCTCCTCGACTCTTCCCGGCGGGTTCTCACCTCCAGCCGCAGCGATTCGATCTACTCCCCCGAGCGCGACAACCCACTCATCTTCTGCCAGACGTAGTTTAAGATCTGTGAAATCCTCCAAGAGTGATCGCAGTTTATCGTCGCTTCTCCGAGATGCTGTAACTGCAAGTGCCTCTGTACCCGCTGTTCCCCCTGTCCCGCCAAAGCCTCCTAGAAATCTTCCACCCGGGTCTCCATTGCGGCATTCTTCGACGAGAGATGATAAAAAAGGCTGGCCAAAGTTGAATAAATCCTCTTCGCTGAACTTCGTCTCTCATCCAAAGGCTGCGTCATCTGGGGGTAGTACTGCCGTTCAGCGTTGCGTGGTAAGCTCATTCCTCTTGGCTATTGCCCACTCACCACAATCAATGATAGGTCTGTGCAATACGCCCTTGCAGCAACGAGTACACCATCACCTGTTGTCTCGTCTGCTTCGAGAAATTCTGCGAGGACGGACCGACTGATTCTCGCAAGTGTGAGGTCCGTTCAACTCATCCTACCGCTTGCGAGCTCTGTTAAATTCTTGTTTACAGGTTTGTCACCGTCGTTCAAAGGTTCCGGGTCAGCGACAGTGTGGACAAAAGTGCGCTGAGATGGCTAAATTGGCCTGCTTGGTGTGTAAATTCCGACCTAAAGAAGGGAACCACGAACTCTGCGGCTTGACTTGCAAGAAGGTTGCTATGAAATTGGCCCCATTTATTCTTGAAGTTCCGAGAGATCATACGACCTTCGATATGGGTATGCCCACTCTAGACTCTTGAGATGGAGCTCTTGCTTACCGGCTGTTCGACCGACTCCCTTCAGTTGAGAAGCATTTCAAAAGAGCGTGGAAGGGGAGCACACACACTCCTTTCATTCCTGCTATCAAGAGAGTCTTTAAGATAATCGAAGATGAAGAATTTCAGAGACCGTACGATCTCTACCGGTTCGTGTTCTGTACGACGTGCCTTGTACTGCCTAGCTCACAGAAGAAAACAGAAGACGTATTGGGCCAGAAGAACGCTTCCTGTACCATGGAACAAAACGACAATGTCAACTTGGAATATCAACGAAGAAATTGTGCACATCGTCTTCTTGTTCTGTTTGCAGTATTGTCAGGTATTCATTCCGACTGGACTTTGCTAGCGCCAGAGGAGCGTAAGCAGGATCCCCCCTGATAACAGCTGTTCCATGGCTCACAACATCATGATTTAGCTTTGGTAAAGGCATCTACACCTCTTCGACCTCCAGCAAGTCAGTCCCTTCATCGAGTTCCTTGCGCCGCTCTACGTATACGTATTAACCCAATCCAAACGGCAGAGCTTACGAATTTTGCGAAGAAGATGGTGCCCTGCTCCTGAATAAAGTTGTTCTTGGGAGATCCAAGGAGGTCAAAGACTTCAACGAAGTCAAGGGCTGTCCTCGAGGATACGATTCTGTAAGTTGATCTACTTGTCGTCATTTCAGAATACCCGAAAGTCATCAAAATCTTCAGGTTGTTTTTGAGCACAAGAACGGAACCCGTAATGAGATCGTTGTTTACTCCGATGACGCTATCCGGCCTGTATTCTTGATCATGTTCGAATAATTGTTGGTCATGATGTGCGGTAGCGCTGAAGTAGAGTCAAGTGGGAAGTCATGAGGGAAGCGTTTGGTGACATGGTGTCAGCCCCGGAATTCCTTGATTCACCATACGATACGATGTAAAGGGCTGAGCGAGGACTCATCCTCTTCGCTCTTTGACTGCTATAATAGGTCATGCATTTCATGCTGGTCATTGCAAAAGTGCGACTCTGCAAGTAGTCTCAAGGGGGGCGGATGGCCTATGGTCCAGAAAGCTGTTAAACATATGGGCTGTCCTTGGCATATCTGACAGCAGTGACAAGTCAGCCCTTGCTTGATCCCTTGCGGTGGCCAGCTGTGGGACAGGCACGGGCACCGGCGCTTTGAGAAGTGATGAACCACCGAGCATTTCGACATTGACAGCCTCTGAGCCTACTCGTGTGAAGACGCGCGGCCGAGGACATGAACTAAGTAAGACCTGGACATTCTATCGAACTCGAGAAGATTCGGACAGTGAGGTCAGAGCTTAACTTACACCATCCCGCCTCTTCGCATACCTACCATGTCTATGTTCCTTGGGGCTCTATCCACCAGTGCCTCCGCGTCGACAGTCTCTCCCTTAGATGCGAAACAACCTTCTGTCACGAAGAAAAGCAAGAGCTCGATTTCGCAGGCTACTTCCAGGAATGCTGTCACTTCGAAGGCGACTTATTCTTACGCGTCGATTTTCTCAACAATATTGGGCTTGCACCCAGTTGTTCCACCCAAGGATGGTACTAGACTTCCCTCGTCTGACGGAGGGAGCGTGAAATCGAAGTTGAAGAAAACCCCAAGGAGTGATGGCATGGCGGTGACTGCAATGACGGTGCCCCCTGAACCTTTGACGACCGTGTCAACGAAGGGTGGCTCTGTTTTGAAGAAATCTGTCTCCAGGAATACTTTCCAACGTGCACGGACGCCATTCGGTGGCAGCACTGGACTTCGTTGTGTGGTAAGGTGGATGCTCTTCATCTGGCCAGCTTATTACTGACCTTGATTCATCAGGTTTGCCGAGTCCGCTATGTCAGCAGCGAGTATGGCGACATTACCTGCAGTCTTGCCTGCATTGAGATATTCTGCCATAAGGGACCAACGGACGCTGATAAGTGCAACGTACGTAGAGACCGTAGCACACCCTCACAGGATCCACGAGAATCCGTTATAATTCCTTGTCAACAGGTTTGTCACCGTCACCCGAAGCTGCAAGATCAGCAACAGTGCGGGCAGACCTGTGTCGATGCGACCAAAGTTGCCTGCTTAGTGTGTCAGTTCCGACCCAAGGACGGGAAGCAGGACCTCTGCGGCCTGGGATGCAGGAAGATTGCCATGAAATTGGCGCCGTTTATCCTAGAGGTTCCCAGAGATCATACGGTATTCGATATGGGTGAGCCTGTCAATGATCTGCTTGCTATGAAGCGAAATTCTTGTATTTGCTACTAAACATTCATCCATTAGTTGAGATGCACTTCAAGAGGGCGTGGAAGGGGAACACAGCTTCTATTCCTGCTATCAGGAGAATCTTCAAGATCATTGAAAACGAGGGGTTTCAGAGACCATACGACCTCTACCGGTTTGTTTCTCCTGGAAAGAGCTGGTGACCGTGCATCGCTCAATACAAATTCAGGAAACGCATTGGGCCAACGGAATGCTTTCGGTACCATGGCACGAAGCGACAATGCAAGCTGGGAATTTCAACCAAGACGTTCTGCACTTCCTCAGGTTGTGCTGTCTGCAGTATTTTGAAACATTCCTTTAGAGTGGATGTCGCGAATCCCTCTGGAGCGTAAGTCAACATCTTCTCGTGATGCCCCAGTGACTAGATGTATACGGGGGATACAGCTTTGGCAAGGGTATCTATACATCGTCAGCATCTAGCAAGTAAGTCCTTAAAAAGTCGCCTGGGCTGACTCACTAACCTTGTGCAGGGCCTACGATTTCTGCAACGAAGATGGTGTCCTCCTTCTGAACAAAGTTGTGCTTGGGAAGGTCAGACAAGTGAGCAAATGGGGCGAAGTTACACAATGTCCTGAAGGATACAATTCTGTGAGCAATCCACCGCCAATATTGTGTATCGTACTCACCGGTTTTAGGTCGTTTTTGAGCACAAGAATGGAACTCGCAACGAGACCATTCTTTACTCTGACGATGCTATTCGGCCTGTATTCTTGATCATGTTTCAATGACTGTCCAATAGAAAGACCTACCTTCGTGCCGATTTGCCGATTTGAGTTTCGTCGCCGACTCCCGTTAGGTAAGAATTAGCCCCATCACCGCGTCCTGACGCCCTGCGGAATCCTTCTCAACCTCACTGAAACTCCTAGACAGCTACTACTCGAGCGTTGCACTGGCATGTGTGCCAGCCATTGTATCGGTTTGGCGCTCAACGACCGTTCTACATCCTGCCGATTGGGGTCTATCAACCAGCTTGAGCACATGTCTAGCGGAAATTAAAGCACGCCTTTGACTCGTGGAGTACTCTAGGAAATAGCCAACAGGACTTTTATGAGAGCCACAACCGCTGAGTTGGAAGCCCCGGCCCTCGGAACTATGCACCTTTCTGTCTCCTCTATTGCGAATGCTCTGGCTACTCGCGTGTCAACACCAACAGATGTCCCGCCCAAAGATTCCACAGCAGGTTCATCGTCGTCTGATGAAGGCAGCTCGAGCTTAAAGCAAGTCTTCAACGCAGCTTCCGTATCAGCCCTCATTTCTGCTCTCACTACTCGTACCTCAGCGTCTTCAGAGGTCTCCCCTACCGATGCAGCAACAGGCCCGTCGTCTGACAATGCCAACCCCGGTTCAAAGTTGAAAGCCTTCAAGATCTCCATAACAAGTACACTTGCGGCATTAGGCGCTAGTGGCTCAGAGCCGCCAACCCCGCCCATAGATCCAACAATAGGTTCGTCCCTCGATGAAGGTAGCTCGACGACAAAGAAAGCTCCCAAGATAGCTTCCCTTTCAGCTGTCATGAAGGCCTTGAACCCCCGCGCCTCAGTACCATCAGATGTTTCACCCGAGGATGCGTCGGCCAGCTCGTCGTCTGAGCGAGGCAGACTAAACTCGAAGAAAACCTTTAAGAACCCCTTTCTAAGCATCGCCGCGGCAATAGCTAGTGCCTCAGGGCCGGCAATGGAGCCGTCTATGGATGTGAGCTCGGGTTCGGCATCTGCTGATACGAGCAGCTCGATCGCGGATAAAGCCTCCAAGGCGAAGTCCAGTTCGACTATCCTTGCAGCTCTGGCTGCTAGCGCCTCGGTACCGGTAGTTCCACCCCTTGGGGACCCTGACATTCCATGTTCTTCTCAAGACCGTTCGAGTTTGAATTCCAAGACATCCGCGTCTAAAAAGGTCTTCTCTGATGCACGGGCTCTGTTCATTGACGTTCGGCTGCATTGCGTGGTAAACTTAATGCTTGCTCAGATATGTACTGCTTATCATTCCTCACTTGCCATCGGATTTCATTGCAGGTCTGTAAAGTCCGCCGTGCTCGAGATGACCAGAGCATCACATGCAGTCTTGCCTGCATCAAGAAATTCTGCGAGGACGGTCCTGCTGACCTAACTACCTGCAATGTACGTTGTGAATCTCTTCTGAGACTCAGTTTGTTGACGTTCATAGGTCTGTTACCGTCTTCCGAAGGTAGAAGGCGAGCAACAGTGCAGTCAGACATGTGCCGAAATGGCGAAAAATGCGTGTTTGCTTTGCAGATATCGGTCCAAGAATGGAAGACACGATTTCTGTGGCCTGACTTGCAGGGCGCTTTCCCTGAAATTGGCGCCACTTACTTTGGAGATTCCGAGGGGTCATACAACTTTCGACATGGGTAAGTGGAATAGTCTTTTTTTTCCTGCCGAAACTCTCGCTGAGGATGACTCGGCCCTTTTCTTCTAGTTGAGAGAAACTTCAAGGGTGCTTGGAAGGCAGGCTCGTCACCAATTCCAGCAATCACGAGAATCTACAAGGTTGTCGAAAACGAAGAGTTTCACAGGCCGTACGATCTCTACCGGTTCGTCAGTCACACTCCAGGTAATTCCAGTGGACTAACAGGGGTGCACAGAGAGCGAATTGGACCAGAAGAATGCTATCGTTTCCATGGGACAACTCGCGAGTGCGAGCTTGGAGTGTCATCAAAGAAGTTATGTACTTCTTCAACCTGCTCTGCCTGCAACATTCTGCGGACCTCGTTCAAAGTAGACCTTGCGAAGCCTAGCGGAGCGTAAGCTTAGTCTTTTTTACTCCTTGCGATATCATTCATCATGTACAAACATAGTTTCGGGAAGGGGGTCTATACCTCATCGGCCTCGAACAAGTAAGTAAGCTCGGGTCTGTCTCGTACCTGCTTGTTGAAACCGAGTCGGCATGACCGCGATAGAGCTTTCTCTTATTGCAAAGAAGACGGGGCTCTCCTCTTGAATAAGGCTGTACTCGGTCGGGTGAAGCACGTCACCGGCTGGAACGAGGTCATGAGTTGTCCTCCCGATCACGACTCTGTAGGCTACCTCTCCTCAGCCCATTGACTGATCCTTCAACGGTAACTTATCCTTATTTTCAGGTCGTATTTGATCGCCATTATGGACATCTGAACGAGACCATTTTTTATTCCGACGACGCTATTCGACCCGTCTTCTTAATCATCTTCAAATGATTTGTGCTGAATGCAATACCCAGTGCCCTGGCCTACGTTGGGGATGTACTTCTGTAAAGGTTCCGAAATATCACACTTCATGAGCAAGAATTGCGCTGCAAATAGCGATGTCTCCTTTTGTTCATCTGGGATAGTACCAGCTCAGTTTCATGACCTCTGCGCAGCACGGTAACGCTCTTTCGGGAAGCTCAAGAACACTCAGTGTGACAATTCTGCAGTGTGTCAGAGCTGGGAGCATCCCAAAGCAGCATGTTATCTCTCTGTCGGCGGCCATGATTCGGATAGACGCCCGCTAACAACCCGTTCTGCGCGGAGCCTATTGTCAACAAACACGAGGGCGGTTGGCTCAAAGCTGCCGTTTCTCCTTGGATTCTATTAGGGTTAGCTCACCAAGAGAATTCATAAGAACAGAAGTCAATTGAATTGGCCCAGGCATACCAAGAATCACCACGATGGATCGAGACCCGCAACCGTCAGGAGCAAGCTCAACGTCTGCCCTTTCTCATCCTCGCTGTGGACAACCTGCTACCCTAGATGGGACACTCGATATCTCTAACACCCCTGAACGCTGCGGTTCTCAATCAGGCGATGCTTTCTCTGCTGGGGAAACAACACCAGAAGCTGCCTCACCCAAGGGTGCTACGGTGATCGCTGAACACGATTGTGAGATGGCCGACGCCGTTTACTGCGCTCCTCCATCATTAGGTCAACCACAGGCCAGTATGGAGTCCATGGTCCTTCAACGGTCTGCCAAACAGGATGAAGACGGGCTCTCGCGTCAGTGCAATGATGGCTTATTGGATGACGATATGGACATCGATCTAGAGATCGCATCGAGCATTCTGCCAGTGCAAGGAGGCCCAAGGGAGGGTGAAGATTGTCAGAATCATGTATCACCCGCTCAACGGACAATACCCCACAATCATGAGGCTGGAGTGAGCCCGGGCAACCGTCCAAGCAACTCAGCATCTGAGTGGTCACCTGTGGAATGGAGGGCTCACACTCTCGGGGGGGTTGCTCACCTTACACCTAGAGTGGCATCGACTATTGCTCATCCACATATGACAGTACCTTACACCCGTACTATACGCATCAGCCCACATTGCTTAAACCCCGTTGTTAACGGTCTGGCC